>APFE030332770.1:115513-177249 GCA_000404065.3 Pinus taeda
ATTAATTTCAAGATTATTTTTCTTTTATTAATTAAAACTATTAGAATAAAACTAATAGCATAAAATAAATGCTATTAAAATACCTCAAACTTTATCAACCACACCTCAAAGAACAAAGGCCACAGGATACAGGAGACAAGGGGAAAACTCATACAGAGCAGTATCTTCATGCTAGTTCCCACCATTTCCCAACTCATTATAAGTTTATAAAATAGTCCCTTTAACTTTTATAAAATAGTCCCTTTAACTTATATTTTAATAAGAATATAACGAACTATTTATATATTACTCTAATATTTATATATTTAATAACTTCAGTAACTAAATATTAAATTACGCCCTAATAACTTTTATAACTAACTATTAATTTAAATTAATTTATTTTTATAATTTATTATAATATATTTTATAATTATAAGTTTATAAAATAGTCCCTTTAATTTTTATTTTAATAAGAATATAACTAACTATCATCTAATAATCAATTGAATTAACTTATTTAATTAAATAAAGGTTTTACCCCTAATCCAGTCCAACTAACCATTTCCCGGTCAAATATGGTCATTACCTGGTCAAGAAATGAGTTGTCTATAATGCGACTTTTTGGAGATTCCGGTGACGGAATCCCGCGGAAGAAATTGAGGTTAAATCTTGATTTTTAGCAGTTAAAATGGTTTTTTAACTGCATATTTGGATTCAGCACCCTAAAAAACCCCTGGGCCCTTTGATTGTGCAGAAACTAGCTAGCCGGATTTTGACCGGAAAAACCCGCCGGAAAGGCTTTCAAAAAGTCTCATTATAGACAACTGCGTCAAGAAATATAGTCGTTGGATGTTTCTGCTCTAACTATTTAATATGCAAAGCTAGATCTGATTCTTCAACTTGTACTGACGATGAACCACACTGGTTGGTTCGTAATGTGTAGACAAATGAAATATCGTGTGATTTAAGCAGAAAAAATTCTCATAATACTTTTTCTTTTATTATAAATATAAATAAAAATTAATAATTCTTTCTATCTTCATTTAACCAAATCATATAACACAACACATAGTGAAGTTTGAAACTATAGTATTTTATATTTGCCACATCTTTAATATTTTTGCTACTATTAATAATATGTAAATAAATTTAATTTAATTTAAATTAAATTTATATTAGATAATTTTGTATTTATGTAATTTAAAATATAAAATACATTTATTTGTACAAATAATCATAGTATCTTAAAAAAAATAAGATTTAGACATTTTCATATAAATAATAATAATATTAGTGGTGTAAAGGGTGGCTCAATTGGTGATCAAAGTGATGTGAACTTATGTAAACTAAATGATCTAAGGTTCAATCCCTCATAGTGGCCTTGCAAAACAAATTATTAATACTAAACCATCCATATATTTATTTTTTTTAAATGAAACTTTTAAAAGCAGAAGTAATCCACACCATCATAAATATATGTTACTTCATTATCTCACACATAGTGCAAATTACATATCAGAAAGACTTACCATCATTACAGTGGGTTCCATCTCTATTTTCATTATCATATTATTATCAAATCATTGACTTGCCAAATGGTATTTGCGTCTTCCAATATCTCACCATAAAAAGCAGTTGTAAAAATAGTGATCAAATCATTGACTTATTGAATGGTGTTAAATATTTACCTCTTCTAGTATCACACCCTAAACAATTGATGCTTTTGAGGCTATTTAAAGTTATCTAATATAACATTATAAAAACTTCATGTTTTTAATGTTTTTTCCAAGTTCTTCCAATATTACAATGTGAAATCCCATGGGGCTTTGGAC
The DNA here is from genome assembly GCA_000404065.3 of Pinus taeda. NCBI lineage: Eukaryota > Viridiplantae > Streptophyta > Pinopsida > Pinales > Pinaceae > Pinus > Pinus taeda. The sequence goes on from APFE030332770.1 coordinate 117,328, forward strand.
TGATGGTGAATGGGTGCACTGTTAAGGCACTCCTTGCGATAGGTCACCAGTTCAAATCCTCGTGGGTGCTTAGGTAGTATTATATAGAGAAAAATATATATATATTACAATGTAAAACCTATTCTTTTAATATCAGTACTTTATGAAAAAACACAAGTTTTTTGGAATGTGCGAGGTTTTTTCTACGATAATACTCACTCTATTTTTGTTGTGATCCTAGAGTATGCTTACTCTATAAAAGTAAATGAGAAGGTTGATGTGTATAACTTTGGAGTAGTATTATTGGAGCTTATAACAAGAGGAAACATTGTTGAGATGGAGCTTGATGATAATATCAATGTTGTGAAATGGATTTGAGGGAAGTTTAATACAAAGGATAAGGTATGGAAGTTTATTTGACTCTAAGATTAGAGAGGGATCATAGAAGACATGGTTGTAGTGTTAACAATAGCTCTACTTTGCACCAGTGTGCTCCCTCAATGACGTCCTTCAATGTGTGAGGTTGTTGAAATGCTTTAGATTGTGAATCCCAATGGACCATCAAAACCAACAATTATGTCATTTAAAGACCTATCTAAGCTTTTATAACCTCTTCCAAATTCTTCTAGCTAAAATATTAGATATCTTACTTGGCATAGGGAATAAAACACACACCCCTTCCCCAGTTTTCTATTATATTTTTAGTGACAATGGATTACAAATTTGATGACTAAATAGTTTATCCTTACTTGACTAAATTGTATAGCATGTATTTAATTGTGAAATTTATTTTTTTAGGCATCTAATTCCAACTGTCATAAGGCATTCTATGTGATTCAATGCATTAGCTTGTGTATATATTTGAGGCTTATTGAATACATAATTCCAATGTGAGATATTTTATTGTCTAGTATATTTCCCAAATCTTGATTTGTTGCTTAAACTCTTAATGACTGAAGGCAAGGCCCAAGATATCCCCTATATATCACTAATAATGACACCATTAAAATTGAGATGTGGGGCGTATATATTAAATATCAAAGAGGCCTTCTTGTAAAATCAAGAAAGGGTATGCTTTGCCCAAATGGAAAGAGAGAGCATGTCATGAGAAAATTACTTTAAGAATAAGGTAATGTAATTGAAAGATAATTGTTAATCAAACTAAAATTATGGGTTAATCTAAGAAAGTTATTTTCATCTAAGACCATGTCTAAAATTAATTAATATTATAACGTTATTTTTAAGGTTCCAAGTAATTTAAATGAAGGTAAATTAAATATTATATCAAATAATGTTATGCCAAACACTAATAAACATAATAATATGGTTGTAGATAAATGAAGTGAGTTTTTCTACAATGTGTTAACTAAGATTTCAGTTTCCTTTCATTCTTGACTTCATAAATAATGTTTTTGAGAGGCTACCTATGTGCATCAAATAATAAAAACATACATCAAATAGCAACTTCTAATTCTTAAAAATGGCAAACATCAAAAATGGGAAAGGACTAATTGCCAACTAAGATTTCATTTTCTTTTCATTATGGACTTCAAAAATTTGAGAGTTTGTCATCCCATATGGGCATGCATTTAGCAGTGGGCTCCATTCGTGACGAGATTGATGGGGACGAGATTTTGGGGTGAACCAAAATCCCATTTCCCTAATAAATCCATCTTGAGGCCTGTGGGTTATGGGCCCACGAAGCCTATCAAAAACGCTTCTCACCTTTTTCATGCACGTTGGGCCTCACTCGCCTTGTGATCTAATGAATCTTTAATCTTTTCATAAACCTGTGAAAACAACACACCCTCCGTTACGCAATTCAGGTAGCAATGCATAATGGTGCTCTCCTTGTTCTTGGTCCACACACGCTTTCGCTACAGATTCTTGCTGCTCTCCTCATTCTCGGTCCACACACGCTTCTGCTGCAGATTCTTTTTGTCGTTCCTTCTGGCCTAAAATCTTATCCAACTCTCTCATTTCAGCATCTTCTAAGCCGACCAAGACATCAAATTCAAATTTGTTATTCCCAATCTCAATCGCAGGCTCTACAATAACATCTTCCCTCGCACCTATGGTACTAGCAAAGGAATTCCCATTTTCAATCTAGAAATTTTCATTGTTAACTAGGGTTTCTATCGCACCTCCTCCTGGTTGGACCTTGTCCCGAGCAAAACCATGGTGATAGCACGAGAAATCCTGAATAGCATTGGGGAAATTTCTATCTGAATCATGATTACGCTTCTAAAATTCTCACCTGAAGATGTCTCTTGTTCCTTGCATGACCCTCGTGTTTGAATTGACAGAGGATGCCGAGTACTCCGACAAACCGCTTCTGACCTCGTCCAATTTCCACTTTATACAGACTGCCCGAGTCATAAGGCATCTTAGCCTTAATCCCGTAATCTCTTGCAACTACATTGTATCTCCTTACTTGCATTCTCTCGCATACATAGGTTTTTCTCCCCTTCTTGATTCCTGAACGAATTCTTAATATCTTGTTATACATATATGGCAGTTTTAACTGAATATTTAACTGAAATTTGTTCACTAACTAAATTCTATTCACCGTTGGCTTGGTTGTCCACGTGTCTTCTTTCTCTAGTTTTTCTTTCCATTAAGGTGCTCAGATGCTCTGCATCGGACTCCCGAGGTACAAGATTTATGACCTCCTGGTCATATGTGTTTCCTTCTCCTTAGCAATTCTACCCACTGTTTCACTTTTTCAATGGAACTGCCTCCATGGTCTTCTGTGAGCTGCAACCAAACCTCTGTTATAGCAAGTCTTCCCTGCTACTAGATGCCTTACCAAGCTTCTCTCTTGAGCTTAGTCTTTCGGCATCTCTGTGGTTCTCTCCTCTCGAACCAATTGAGCACTCATGCTCCAAGTTTGTTGCAATCTTCTCACCTTCACAAAATAAAATAAAATAAATTACAAGCTTACAAATCTTCAACAAAACTGTACCTCTTCTTTCTTCGCATGCAAAAACTCCTTTCCGTAGGAAATCTTTTCCCACTCTAATACCACCTGATGGGGATGAGATTTTGGGGTGAACCAAAATCCCATTTCCCTAATAAACCATCTTGAGGCCTATGGGTTATGGGCCCACGAAGCCTATCAGAAATGCTTCTCACCTTTTTCATGCACGCTAGGCGTCACTCACCCCGTGATCAAATTAATCTATAATCTTTCCAAAAACCTGTGAAAACAACACACCCTCCATTGCGCAATTCAGGTAGTAATGTATAATGGTGCTCTCCTCATTCTCGGTCCACACATGCTTCCGCTGCAGATTCTTGCTACTCTCCTCATTCTCAGTCCACACACGCTTCCGCTGCGGATTCTTGCTGCCATTCCTTCTGGCCTAAAACCTTATCCAACCCTCTCATTTTGGCATCTTCTAAGCTGACCAAGACATCAAATTCAAATCTGTTATTCCCAATCTCAATCACAGGCTCCACAATAACATCTTCCCTCTCAACTATGGTACTAGCAAAGGAATTCCCGTTTTCAATCTAGAAATTTTCATTGTTAGCTAGGGTTTCTATCTCACCTCCTCCCGGCTGGACCTTGTCCCGAGAAAAACCGTGGTGCTAGCATGAGAAATCCTGAATAGTATCAGGGAAATTGCCTTCCAAATCCTGATTGTCACTTCTAAAATTCTCGCCTGAAGACATCTCTCGTTCCCTGCACGCCCTCACGTTTGAATTGACAAAGGACTTCGAGGACTCCGACAAACCACTTTCAACCTCGTCCAATTTCCACTTTATGCAGAGCCCAAGTCATAAGGCATCTCAGCCTTAATCCCGTAATCTCCTGTAACTACGTTGTATCTCCTTACTTACATTCTCTCACATGCATAGGTTTTTCTCCCCTTCTTGATTCTCGAATGAATTCTTAATATCTTGTTATACATACATGGCAGTTTTAACTAAATATTTAACCGAAATTTGTTCACTAACTGAATTCTGTTCACTGTTGACCTGGTTGTCCACGTGTCTTCTTTCTCTAATTTTTATTTCCATTAAGGTGCTCGGATGCTTCTGCACCAGAGATGATCTTCCCAAATCATCTATTCCTTCGTTGTATCTTTGCACCTTTAGAGGAAATTGCTAGTATATAACATATTATACGTCCATGGTACATGAATCCTTTAGTCTAGTCTCCATGTTGTGGGATTTGTTTGATGTGACTCTTAGCCAACATAGATGATGAGGGATTTGCTTGATATGATTTTCAATTGTCAATATGGATGGTGTTGAATTTGCATAATTTGATTCTAAATATTCAACATGCATGGTGCAGGATTGTAATTTTTATGATATGAGTTATTATAGAAATAGTTTTTTCTAACATGTCCATAGACACACTATAGCACATTCACATCTTCAAGACATAGTATCGTCTCACACTAAAATTTGCATAGTATGATTCTAAACATTCAACATGCATGGTGCAGGATTGCAATTCTTATTATATGAGTTATTATAGAAATAAGTTTTTTCTAACATGTCCATAAATGCACTATAGCACATTCACATATTCGAGACATAGTTTCATCTCACACTATAAGTGCAGATTATCTTTGAAAACTTATCTTTAAGAGTCAATGTTTGAGCCAATAAATTTGTTAATTATTTTTATTTTATTTTTTGTATTATTAATAAGAAAATATTGTTATATATATATATATATATAAATTGCAAAAATATACATTTAAAAAATTTTAATATAGAAACTAAGTAAAAGAAAACAAATAAATATCTAATCAATTTAATGTATTTTATATATATATAATATATATATATAATATAATATATATGCAACAACTTCCCATCTATATCTAAAGGAATCATATCCATATATCTTACCTCAAATGTGTATATACAAGACTCCAACACTACTAATCACCTCAATTTATGCAACACTTTCTATTAGAATATAACAAAAAGACTCTCAAATTATATATAAAAGCCTCATAACAATGGCAAGAGTGGTTGTGGCGGCATCCTATCATTTGATTGAAAATAGTACCTTTCAAAAACTACTATGGATTCTACTAACTGGATATTATGGAAATCTTGAAAGAAAAAGGAGGACTTTGTGCTATTGTCAGCATCCCTTATGTCAACTTTTGTGGAAAACCTCCTTATATATTGCAAATACATCATCTACCCGGGCAACTTCAAATTCCTTATGTGACACTGGGAAAGTTAAGTTAATTCATTCAAACAAAAGATAAATAGATGGTAATAATAATATCATTGATGACCTTCTATGTGCCTAAAGCCCATAATTACTACACAATTTGAGCAAATGCATGAGCAAGTAGAGGAGGAACTTATGGCTAAAAAGTTTGGTCAACAACCCTTCAATATGGATCTTCTGGCATGCGTAGAGTTCACATGGATTTCTGTAGAGGAAGAGAGTTTCATCGAGAGATCCCAACTATTAGAAGAAGAGAGTAATTGGAAACATGCATCCTTTATGTTTGCATACCTACAAAATCATAATCCAAACACTGTGTTGCCATGATGTTCAATAGTCACTTCCCTTCTTATCAGAAACTTAGGGAGGTGTTGACGATGTTGGAAATACATCAACTAAGGGGATATCCCCAATGTGAAGTCCCAATTAGACCTCACATCGTTTGGTGTAGGAGCCCCATCTAGAATGTCGGCCATGTTTCCATATATCTATAGGATATGCCTTGGCTCTAACTATGATCACAAGAGAGTGATGCAATGGTGTCTTTGAAAAGCAAGGGAGTTGTGCTTGGTGATTTTTCAGTTGCAACTATGTCTAGGTTCCTCTCCTGCAAAGGGGGGGTAAAAGCGAGCCTCTAAGTGAGAGGTACTAGTACCACCCAGGAAGAGACACACATGAACCAGAAGGCTTCGTCTAACATCCAACGGAATAGTCCACAACGGATGCAACATTCATTACAACCAAAAAATAAGGAAAGATTTGTCTACTATCCCACATAATAGTCCACAAGGATGGGACAAAAATAACAACCATTACAACACATTCTCAATAAGATAAGCACTAAAATAAGCTAAATAGTTCAACTATCTTAGTACATGTGAAAGAAAACATAAAATACAAACGTCCACAGAATAGTCTTACATTAAAAATTCATAGTCCATGAATGAAGAACATGTTGGCCTAAAAAATGCTTGTGTTATTAATCAAAAATTCCAAGACACATTTTTACATTTTACATCACTAGCCCCAATAATGGAACATTGGAGCAACTCCTTGCTCCTCAAAGAACTACCTGATCTCTCTAATACCTTGCGGGGGGAGCCAAGGTGAAAAAAGTCCTTTGCTTATACAATGAGCGGGGTATATATAACCAAGGGGTGATGTTTCCCCTTTGTGACTATTTGAATACCATCATGACTATTCAAATTCCTATGACTTTTCAGCTTACATGACTCTCCATATTACATATGTGTCCTTTGGACTTCCACTTTACAATGAATACAATGTACATGCTCCACAATCATGATGTGGCATATCACAACTCATGACAAGACATGACATGACACTGTTGATGTGAAGTGCTTAAGGGACATGACAATGTCGGACCATTGTTGCTACTGTGAATGATGTTTGCTTGAGAATACTCTTATCTTCCACCTCCTCGTGGCTTGGTGAAAGGAATCTTCAATGATCTAAAATCTCAAGTTGTGGTCACGAGTTCATGTCCCTTTGTCTTGATAGATCAACTGGCATGCTCAGCTATAAGAATTCCATTTGCATGTCTTCCTCCTTCATCTCCTTCTTCATCATCCCGCCAGGTTCCTATCTCTTCAATTAACTCATGACAAGACGACATTAGTCTGAAAACCTCCTAGCCTAAGATGGTGCATTCTGGTCTAGGGTCTGAGCCAGAAATAAGTTACAAGTTGGGAAGGGTGGCTCACTAGTTGCAAATTGTGTAGTCCCAGTAGCCAAGGCTGAGGCTTGAGTCCTGGAACTGCGCAATGCATAGTTTAGGCTAGGTTGAGAGGTTGTATTCTACCCAGTTCTAGAGATGAGTGAGTCCCGCTGAAGAAGGGGGCACTGTGGAAGAATTTTGTGCAGTTCTACGAGACAGTGGGTCAAGATGAGGGGAGGACCATTGAAGGTAGCTTCTGCATAGTTTTGGTAGGGAAGGTTGACTAAAAGGAATGCACAATTCTGGAAGGGAAGGTTGACTAAAATGATTACACAGTTCTAGAAGGAATTGCGTAGTGTAGTAGTCCTGGGGGAAAGAACTACGCATTGTGTAGATCCAGGGGTCAAGGTCACAACTTGATGACTAGAACTATGTAATGTGTAGTCCAGGTAGGCTGGGTGAAGCCAAGTTAAAGGTTTGGGGAGCTTCTTTGGAAAATTCTAAGTGTTGGGCCAGTGAGACTGACGGGTGAAGTGATGAAGCTTCGAATGTGTCCTAACACTTAGAATAATTGATGACTCAACAACATTGATCACCCATGACACATGAACAACACTTTCGCTTGTGTGTGACCACTTCATGACCAACTAAGACAAGTGTGTCACCTAAGATAGGCTTTATGACGACCGTGACGACACTTGTATGATAGCGCTCAAAACTTTTTTAATGAGTGTGACATGTGTTTACATGGTTAGGAAAACTCATAAACACAAATATGAGTCCCTGGAACCACCATAATGATCTTATGCATAAAGTGCGACAGCCAACATGTAAAAATATGACACCTTACCTATCTTGCGAAAGGGAGTGAAACACTTAGCGAAAATACATGGAATGACTTCAATGTATGTGACCATACATGTCATTGAAGACATAATGATATGACAATAGTGAGCTTTCCTTCATACTACTCTAAGAGGTGCATTTAAACTTCATGAAATATGTGCTTAGCTTTTCGTACCTACCCTCCAAAGGGTTTTGAATCAAATGGAGCCTACGTGCGGTCCTAGTCTCTTATCTTCTATCATAACCCAGGGTTCCCTGGTCTTCTTATCTTATGATTATCTTTTCTCCTCAGCTCCTTAAGTGTCATCAAGCATGCCCTCCTTCTTCATCTCCTTCTTCATCATCTTTCCATAGTGTAAGAGAGTACCTACATCTGCAACTCAATCATGATGAGATGACATCAATTTGAAAACCCCTAGCCTAGGATAAAGCACTTGGATTCATGAACTGAGCTGGGACTAAGTGACAAGTCAAAGAAGAAGGTCAGGTGACTATGCAATTCAAGAAGCCAAGGGTCAAGCTTGATAACTGAGATTACGCAGTGTGCAACTCAAGCGAGACTGAGGGAAATTTCTACATAGTTACCATTGAGGGAAAAAATTGTGCAGTGCCCACTAAGGGACAAAATTACGCAGTTCAAGTAGGTAGTGGTTGCTGCAGGATGGGGCCCTGGGAGGAAAAATTGCGTAGTTTCAGGAGGCAAGGGGGACTAGGCAATTGAGAGGCTTGAAGGATAGAATACGCAGTTTTTGGAGGTAGTGAGCTCCGGCTAAGGGAAGGACACTAGAGGAAGCATTTGCATAATTTTGGAGGTCAAGGGAGGTTGGGCTTTCTGCGCATTGCGTACTTCCAACAAACAAGGGAAAGGCTTGAGGGTTGAAGGTGTGAAGTGCACAGTTTAGAAAGGTTGTATGAGGCTAGGTTTTTAGGAATCCTCTGAAATTTGGCTAAGTGTGGGATTAGTGGAACCGATGTGAACAGTGATAGAACTTAACTGTGACCACACACTTGGAAACTTCACAACACAATGTAGATCATCCAAAACATATGAAAACATACTTCCTTTAATGCAACAACCTTTGTGACAACTTACTACAAGTGTGGCTTTGACGATAGACCTTGTGAGGATAATGACGACACTTGCGTAATAGTGCGTGAAATTTTGCAAATGACTGTAAAACATATCTATATGATGAGAAAAACTCATTTTCATAAATATTTCCCCTTGAAACAAACCAAAACTCCCCTTTGCATGACAAGTGATAATTTCCATGCTCGAAGACGACACCTGTTATATAAGATAAAAGTATGAACGATACTTGAGATCCAATAAGGGAGCTTCAAATCATCATTTGACCAATAAGTGACTAAGGAATGACCGATCACAGGATCCACGGTACACTCCAAAATTTGAGTGCAAATTTTTGGAGGGTGTTGGAGGCACTACAACACTATATGACACACTAGTAGAATCCAGCTCCTCTATTTTGGTTAATGGATTCCATGTAGGGCCTTGGATATTTAGGGAGTATTTATTCATCATGCATATCACTTTGTCCTTTTCCACTTATTCCATGACTATACATTGTCCCCTCTATACCTTATCAGTCAGACACAACATAAGATTCAACATAATCATAATGTTTTGAGTTGGGAAGGGTAGTGTAGCTCACGAGCTTAATATTTTGAGAGTATAAGTTTTCATCTCTGGTGTTGCCCCACTGCCAACAGGCCTGGATAGTACCCTGGCAGAGTCACGTAGGAACACAAACATTACTTCGCTGCCAGCAAGCCTGGAAAATACCTTGGCGAAGTTGCTTGCTTCACCTCTCTGTGTAGGAATCCTTTCTCTTCTTTCACCTTTATTTATTTACTTAAAAATAACTATGCATTGGTACATATTTATTTTGGGTCGGAAGAGGGATCCTAACTTACTGAGAGCAGAAGAGGTTGTTCCTTCAGAGAAGCATATAGAGACCTCTGATTTAGGTTTGCTCGTTTATATTTTTCCCTATAAGTTTTCATCTCTGGTGTTGCCCCACTTCCAACAGGCCTGGATAGTACCCTAGCAGAGTCACGTAGGAACACAAACATTACTTCGCTTCCAGCGAGCCTAGAAAATACCCTGGCGAAGTTGCTTGCTTCAACTCTCTGTGTAGGAATCCTTTCTCTTCTTTCACCTTTATTTATTTACTTAAAAATAACTATGCATTGGCACATATTTATTTTGGGTCGGAAGAGGGATCCTAACTTACTGAGAGCAGAAGAGGTTGTTCCTTCATAGAAGCATATAGAGACCTCTGATTTAGGTTTGCTCGTTTAGATTTTTCCCTTCTTCACTTCTACTAGTTGGATAAGCTTAAGAAAACCAAAGAAAAAAATTTGAGTATAGGCATGAGGTTTCTGGACTACACGTGGGTTCATGGTTGGAGAAAAACTCTCCTTATATATGGATGAATCATATTTTCCATTAGAAATTCATTGGCCAAAAGTTGTAACCAACACAAGGAAGCCTGATAGAGGGCTAGCCAAATGTTGAAGTGTCATAAGACTCTTTATAGTTCAGCCACACACATATTAAGAAGCCAAAACAGGTCCAAGCATAACACTTATTCGCATGATGAACACAAAAGGGGAAACTCGACAAGAAATAAAACAAAATGAAAAGAAAGAAAACACACAACCAAGAAACAAAACCAGAAGAGAAGAAAACAAAATGGCTAAAGAAAAGATGATGTAGACCCAGAATAAGAAAATGAGGACGGGCTACAAGGAAGGAGTGCAAGATGAGTGCAAGGAAGGGAAAACTAGGATGCATTTAATCTTACTCCTAACATAATAGCTAAAAGGTCGGGATCACGTATAATTAAATTTCCAATGAAACCACCATAGTTGTTCTCGACCTGCATCCACAAAGATATGAACAATTGAAACAGATATAAAGTGATGTGCAACAGAAGATATAACAACTTGAAAAAAAAATCACAAGAAAAGGAAGGTCTTGCTTGTGGGAAGAAAGGTGTGTCACAACCACTACTTTTATCCAATCCACATGCTTACCTTTTCGATGAATACCGTTTTTCAACAAACCTCATAAGCTTCTTGTGGATGTGTCTTCATCTACACCGAGCCCCTTAGCAAGCAAGAGGAAAGATCGAAACTTGTTGTTTGATACAGATCTTGCTAGGTAATATTCTTCCATCCATTCAGTGATCGGATCGTAAAATTCATAATGGCCCTCTTGAAAACTGCGAAAATCGAAAAAAAAAATTGAATTTTCAATTAGAGGAGTGGGGTCACGATGGGAATCTTGTAAGGAAAAATAGATTTGATCATCCTCACCAGTCATGTCAAGGTAGTGAGGACCTGGCATAACCGTCAGCGAAGGCTAAAGTGCCTCGCCTACTTGACAAAAATATGAATAGAGAGATGTTGAACAATGAATATCAATATATGTGAAACAATTGTCATTGGATGTGTTAATGGGAAAATGATAAGTTGAATGACAATCACCAAAGACAGAAAAGTGATCAGATGATTTTATTAAGCATTAGATTCCCAATTTGCAATAAATGAAGAAAAATCAATTTGAACAGTCTCACGAATGATCTGAATAATTGAACCAGGTTCCTTGCGAGTCAAATATGACAAACCATTTTCCTGCAATTGGTGAGAAATTGTACAAGCATCGTAGTCATCAAAAGAGTTAAAAAAGGATGTTAGTAGTCGAAATACATGAGGCTAGTTGGGACATGGCAAACGAAGAAGAACTTCATTCGTGGGACAACTTGTGCATTCATTATCACTCATGAGAATTTTTTGTGCGATGAGAGGACAAATTTACAACATCGAATTTGCAAAAATACCTAGGAGATGGCAATTAAGGGATAAATTCGATAAGCATGATTCCTTTGGGCAAAGATAGTCCTTGAGTTAGTCAACTTTGCAATTCTATGACTCTATGAGAGATACACCTTCCCAACTCGAGTTTGATGTGAGAGATTTGCATGAAGATGAATGAAATATAACACATTCTTGAATTTGGTCAGAAGTAAAATCTTGAAAATTTGAAAGCTAACACCCAAAATACCAAACATTTTTCATAAGGAAATTTACATGGAGTGAAACCATGCAGAGAGGCAGATTGTGTGAGAGAAACCAGATATGACTTACTTCAGGGGGCTTACCAGAGTCGCGAGACCATGACATAACCATCAATGGAAGTTGAAGTGCTTTAACTCCCTAGCAAGTCCTGAAACTTCCCATGATTGTAGAATCACATTTTGAATCTTTGACCAGATCATGCATGGTTTGAGGATAGATGCTATTACTAGTTTCAGTAAGACCACTGCTCATCGGATAGAAGTCATCTCTATCACAGATTTTACCATATTTTTCAACTTCAACAACCAGATAGCTCAAGTCGGAAGACTCTTCTAATCGCAAATTCAAAGATAAATGAATCGGTAAGATCTCATGAGCAAGCTAATTTGAAGAGTTGTATTCATGCAAAAGAAGAGATGATGAGGGGTGGGAAGGGTTCTCTATGATTTGATTATTTTCACTTTCATCATTGAAAACCTCACCGCCTTGTCTCAATCGAGGGGATAACTCATTGGGTGAAGAAACTGAAGATCATGGAGTATCTTCGTCACAAGTAGATGCATTGGAAATGGTAGGACACAAGGGATAGTGATGTGAAGAGGAAGTTTCGATATGAACATCTTCTTTGGCTGAATCAAATTCTATATCTAAAATAAAATCTTCATGAGAAACCAAAAGATCATATGATGTGCTTGGGAATTCATCGCGACACGCAATAATAGAGTCATCATCATTGGAATGATCATAGCCTAAGGCTAGGGGTTTATTGAACGAATTGATTGCATTGGATTCTCTACCAAGATTAGAAGATTGAGAATCATTCAAGAATGGAAACACAATGTCTTGACATGGAACATTATAAAAAAGAGAGGAAATGTTGAAAGTGTCTTCACCTTTCTGCTCCTCTATCTGTGTAATGCAACTGCTTTGTACCTAATTGCAATTTGAGCTAGCAGCTTGAGAATCAAGAGAATGTGAAGAACCAGCTGGTGGAGTAGATTGATCAAGCGGATCATAGTATAAAGAGTCAGGATGTGTGGATGATACAGGATAACATAAATTTGGATTGGCTTTGAGACTAGAGTTGTGAATGGTGACATCATCTTGTAGGATGGAGGAGTGAGTCTTCACAGTAGGCTTCATGAGCCATTCTGGAATTTCCTCCATTGAATCTAAATCATGAAAAGTGGAAGAAGAATAAGATGGGTTGGATATTTGATTTGTAAATTTCCCATTTTTACTACCACCACAAGGAGGCACCCGCATCGGGATTGGTAAGGGAGGAGGACAAAGAACAAAAGGGGTAGTAAGATCCTCCTCTAAAATTGAGGTGCCTCATGATTCGCAAGAGTTGGGGAAGCAGAAAAATCAGTAGGTTCAATTTCATTGTATGAAGAGACAAGAACCAAGCGCTCAAACTCTTATTTCAAGAAATCCCAATTCAGAGGTTTTTTAGGAATTTCATAATAGGGGTGAAGAAATCGATCAGAAAAATCCCCAATTGGTTCATCAGGCTTCATTCTTAAAAGATTGATTCTTCCACAAACATCTCGATAGTTATACTTATCGAAGGCTTTATGAAGCTTCTTGGCAAGTTCGTCAAATGAATGGATGGAAGTAACAGGTAATGTATGAAACCATCGATTAACACAACCTTCAAATGTGAGGGTGAGTATTCTAGCCATGACATCTTTGGAACATATTCTATTAGAAAAACAAAGACGAACAACTTGAAATAGATGTTCACGAAAAGTTGATTCACCCTCACCACCAAGCTTAAGTTCGCAGGTTATGAATAACTTCTGCAGGGATGGTACAATTAAGTTATTTAGAAAAACATCCCGAGATTTATGATTTGGGGAAGAGCCATTTTAAATAAGAGATTCAAACCAGACTCGATGGGCATGACCTATCATCTAGACCTCCTTCTAGTGCCATTTTGTCGATGGTGCTAGAAATCTATCAGCTAAGGGGGTCCCCCTAATGTTAAGTCCCATTTAGACCTCACACATTTGGTGTAGGAGCCCCATCTGGAATGTCGACCTGGTTAGTATATATCTCAAAGATATTCCTTGGCTCTAATTGTCAGCATGGGAGAGTGATGTAATGGTGTCTTTGAAAAGCAAGAGAGGTGTGCCTAGTGAATGTGGAGTTGCAACTGTGTCAAAATTCCTCTACTACAAAAGGGGGAGAAAAGTGAGCCTCTAAGTGAGAGGTAATAGTACCACCTAGGAAGAGACGCACATGAAATAGAAGGCTCCATCTAACATCTAGCGGAATAGTCCACAGCAGATGTAACAGTCGTTACAACAAACAAACAAGGAAAGATCTGTCTAGTATCGCATAGAATAGTCCACAAGGATGGGATAGCAATAACAACCATTACAACACATTCTCAATAATATAAGCACTAAAATAACAGAAATAGTTCAACTATATTAGTACATGTGAAAGCAAACATGAAATAAAAAAGTCCACAGAATAGTCTTACAAGCATTCATAGTCCATGCATGAAGAATGTGTTGGCCTAAAAAGGGCTTTTGTTATTAAGAAAAAGTTCCAAGACACATGTTTACATTGTACATCACTAGCCCCAATAGTGGGACACTGGAACCACTACTTGCTCCTCAAAGAACTACCTGATCTCTCTAATGCCTTGCGAGAGGAGCCAAGGTGATAAAAAACCTTTTCTCATACAATGAGGGGGGTATATATAACCAAGGGGTGATGTGTCCCCTTTGTGACTCTTTGACTACCCTCATGATTGTTCAAATTCCTATGACTTTTCAGCTTACATGACTCTCCATATTACATATGTGTCCTTTGGACTTCCACTTTATAATGAATACAATGTACATGGTCCACAATGATGATGTGGCATATGAAATCTCGTGACAAGACATGACATGGAACTTCTAATGTGAATTGCTTGATGGACATGGAAATGCTAGGCCACTATTGCTATTGTGAATGATATCTGCTTGAGAATACTCTTATATTCCACCTCCTCATGGCTTGGTGATCCAGATTTAAACAAGAACGCAACAAATTATAGAGATAACCATAAACACAGAGATGCAATCGAAATAATACTTCATTTCATTAATGTAAAGTACTGAAATATGCTTATAAACAGAAATGGAAATAAACCAGCTAGGGCGATGGTAGCTTATCTCTAAGAAGAGGTGTGGCAGCTACATGCCTCTGAACTATATTACACTGAGGCTTGATGGCCTATTTATTGTTGAGAAACAATGGAAATGATCCGAATTTAAACAGGAACGCAACATTATATATAGATAACCATATACACAAAGATGCAGTGGAAATAATACTTCATTTCATTAATGGAAAATACTTAAATATGCTTACAACTAGAAATGGAAATAAACCAGCTAGGGCGATGGTAGCTTATCTCTGAGAAAGAGATGTGGTCGCTACATGCCTCTGAACTGTGTTACAATGAGGCTCGAATGCTATTTATTGTGAAAACAATGAAAACCCTTAACATCCCAAAACCTAACCCTAGAAGATGAAACGCCAAATTGTGGGCCCCGTTTTTGGGTAAGTTGGTACATCAACTTCTCGGGGTCGCAAATTGGTCGTATTATCTCCGTTTGACGAGCGTGATAGCCCGTTGGAAAGATCTCTCCGAGGACTACGACGAAAAAGATGATTTTTTGAGAAAAAAAATCATTGGCTGTAGATTTCCTAAAAAACATCGTTTAGGGCCTCAAAATGGCTCCGGAAGTTTAGGACCCAAAAAACTGCTAAAAATAGTAAATTGTGCTATAATTAAGGAAACTGGAAAATTGAAAGAGACAGTTGTGGGGGTCCAAATGGGATAGGTGGGTGGCCACCAACATTCACCTGGATCAGGAAAACCCTTAACATCCCAAAACCTAACCCTAGAAGATGAAACGCCAAATTGTGGGCGTCGTTTTGGGTAAGTTGGTACATCAACTTCTTGGAGCCGTAACTTTGGCACCTAATCTTCGTTTGACATGTACAATAGCTCATTAGAAAGATCTATCCAAGCACTACAACTTTGGGAAGAAAAACATTCGTCCATGGCCCCATGTTTCTCCCAGATTTCCCAAAAAATGTCGTTTAGGCCCTCAAAATGGCTCCGGAAGTTCAAGACCCAAAAAACTACTAAAAATAGTAAATTGTGCTACAATTATGAAAACTGAAAAACTGACAGAGGCAGTTGTGGGGGTCCAAGTGGGATAGGTGGGTGCCCACCAACATCCACCTGGACCATTCCTCCCCCCTTAGGAAGCAATGGTCCCCATTGTGTTGAGTTCCTTCATCTACTAAACTTGGTCGCTAGTGAGTTGTTATGTAATCTCGGATGTGTCCAGTAATGGTGGGAAGCATGGTCGAGGGTGGTACACATTGAACACTTAGTGCAGGCGAAGGAATGGAGGAATTATGTGCTCCAAAGCATTATTTCCCACAGCCTTGGTAATGGTGTAAGGACCATGTCAGGGTGGCCGGAGCTTCTAATGAGCCCTTGTAAGGTGTTCTTTCTGCAGATGCAACCAGAATTTGTTGCCCATATGATGCTTGTGTGGTACCCCTATGGGTTAGGAGAAGTTGTTCTTATGTTCTGTCATAGCCATATCCCTTTACTGCTACTGCTGCGTGGAGGAACCCTTCGCGAGGGTCATGGATGTGGTAACGATATTCCCCTCACTTTGGGAGCAAACCAGACAGAAAATGAATTTCCTAGTCTAGGAGATGAGCTTGCTACCTTTCTTAGCAGTGATCAAAGAGGTGGCGGTAGGTGGGGCTACCTCTGGTATCCTATATAATGAATTACACAAAGAAATAATGACAGCGCAAGGCCTTAACTCATACAGAGCATGTCGCCTCCATAAGTATGGTTGGCCTAATAGTACATGACAAACATCCAGAGGTGTAACATCACACAATACCTTGTCTATGAAGGGTTTGATGCTATAAGGAAGGCGACACTGCTGGCGAACTCGGAGATCTCGTCCTTGGTGAAGGCACCTGATACTGTACGGCTGCAGGTGTGGTGTAGTCGGTAGGCCCAACCGCTTCACAATCTCTGCTAAAATGAGGTTCTTTTGGCTCCCACTGTCAATAATGAATTGCAACGGCGAACCCTTCACCCACATCCATGAGTGGAAAAGACACTCCCCCTCCTCTGGATCTTCAGGCTCATTATTCTGGATCTTGGTAGTGGCAACAATGGCGATGGGCTCTGCATCAATGATCTGCTTCCCTTTGCCATTCCCCTTGTCAGATTCTGACTTAGGGTCGGAACATGCATCTAATTTTGAAGCCTTTAACTCGGCCACCAACGACTGCTTGGTCCAACACTCACTTGTGCTGTGAGCGGGGCTCTTATGGAACTCACACCACTTTCCTGTGTCCTTATTCGACTTTGTGGTGTTATTCTTTTCTTGCAGCTCCGACGGGTTGTCTTGGGTCATCCTACCTTGGCTTTGTCCTTTGGTCTTCAGATTTGTAGATCCAAAGTCTCGCTTCTTCTGTTTGAACTTCTGCTCGATTTTGACAGTGTATGGGTATGTCGTGCCAAGCGAGGAGATGTTCAGGAACTCCATCTCTTCCTAGATGTACCTATGTACGCAGTCGCGGTATTTGAGTACCAAATGCAGCTCAGAATCCTTGATACCAAACTGTGTACGAAGGTTATGAAAAATGTTTGTGAACTTCGGCACATCTTGGTCCCTTCCCTGCCACAGCATGGTCCACTTTATATATTTGTCCTCATAGCTTTTGACAGGGTAGTACTACTCCTTGATGGCATCCCATAATGAATTCCAAGTGGGTGCAGCTGAAAATAGTGAGCCAGTACTTTCATCCTTCTACTCGCAGTAGGTTTCCCACCAGTCCTTGACGTGGGGAGCTGCTTTGAGAAGAGCGAAAATAATCTTTTCCTGACTGGAAAAATCATGAACAGAAAAATACCCATCTATCAGATTTAACCATTTATCTTTGACATATGCATCTATTTGACCCTCGAAGATGGGGATTTCAAAATTAACTTGTACCTTAAAGGGTGTGGCATTTCTAGAGTAGCTGTTGGAAGCCGACGTGTCACTTCTAGGTAGCCGCTGAAGGATCTGGGCAAAGTTGTCCATCATCACGTTCCTTTGTCACTCGAGGGCCTCTTCAAGTAAGATTTTGATAGGATCTCTTGCCCCCTCGTATTTCTTCTCATCCGCCATGGGAGGCCGTCGGGATTTGCGGAGCTGGTCTTGCAAAGGCTTGACCAGTTCAATCCCTAACTCCTTATATCCCGACCTCGTTGGGGACATGCAAAAAAAAACAGAGAAAAAGCAAACTGTTCTGATACCACTAATCCAGATTTTAGCAGGAACGCAACAAATTACAGAAATAACCGTAAACGCATAGATGAAGTGGAAATAATACTTCATTTCATTAATGTAAAGTACTGAAATATGCTTACAAACAGAAATGGAAATAAACCAGCTATGGTGATGAGAGCTTATCTCTGAGAAGAGATGTGGTAGCTACATGCCTCTAAACTGTGTTACAATGAGGCTCGAAGGCCTATTTATTGTTGAGAAACAATGGAAAACCCTTAACATCCCAAAACCTAACCCTAGAAGATGAAACACCAAATTATGGGCCCCATTTTGGGTAAGTTGGTACATCAACATCTTGGGTTTGTAACTTTGGCACCCGATCTTCATTTGACACGTAAAATAGCTCGTTAGAAATATCTATTCGAGCACTACAACTTTGGGAAGAGCAATATCAATCCATGGACCTATGTTGCTCCCATATTTCCCAAAAAACGTCGTTTAGGGCCTCAAAATGGCTCCGGAAGTTAAGACTCGACATTAGTGTAATGGTGCATGAAACTTTGAAAATGAGTGCGAATGATATCTATATGATGAGAACAACTCATTTTCACAAATATTTCCCCTTGAAGCAAACCAAAACTCCCTTTTTTGCAACAAGTGATAATGTCCATGCCTGAACAAGACAATTTCCATATAAGATAAAAGTGTGAACGACTCTTGAGATCCAAGAATGGAGCTTGAAATCATGAGTTGACCAATAAGTGACTAAGGAATGACTGATCACAGGATGCATGGTAGACTCCAAAATTTGAGTGTAGGCTAAAATTTTGGAGGGTCTTGCAGCCACTACAACAGGGGGTCATTCCACGAAAATTCAAAATGTAAAATATGGGTGGGAAAATTCAAATATGTGTAGACCTTTAACTTAATTCAAAATATATAACCCATATGATGTAGTTTGGATCCATCCTCAGCATGGTGAATCCCTGTATTGTAAGCCTTGCCATGGATGATGAATTCCATGGTGTCGTAAGTACGTACATAGGTTGGTATTAATTCATTATCATAACCTTTAACCAGAAAGTGTTTTCCAGAGAAACATAGTTGATATTGAAGAGTTGTCAAAGTGTTTGTCTTGCCATCTATGCCCATATACAACTATTTTCATTAATGTTTACCATTAAATATGTCCACCATTTAAAAACAAAATAAACAATAAGAATGAATTAACTAGCATACCCACGAAGCAAGGGGATGGAACACTAAAAAGAAAGAGGTTAAATTTTGGTTATATGTAAATATATTGAATGCAAAATTAACAATTAATTTGCTTCAAAAGAGATTAGTGAAGGTAAGGGGAGCGGGGCGGATGGAACCATAGTTGCCTTGGTTCCCTAGTTTGGGCCTCATCATCCATGAAGCTAGTGGATTTCTTCTTGTTCCTTGGTGGGTGTAGTTGTTTGTTGAAGGTTCTCTATATATGGTGCTTTTGGAAGTTGTTTTGGCCTTTTGTGGGGTTGGGGCTCTAAACGCATTTGTTTCTCTCACCATCTATGTTTAGACTGGTTTTCTGGTGTGCTTCATCGAGGTCATGGGTTGTCGTCGACTTCTCATTGAGCCTCGTGGATTGTTCTCTGTCCTAGGCTTTTCCAGTCGTTGAATGTTCGTGCTTTCAGTTATTGGTGCCTCTATGGGTCTTCTTCAAGCTTTGTATCCCTTCTTTCAAGATGCCTCTTTCAACTTACAGTCATGACTTCTTGATCAACTTTTTCCCTGTCTTAGGGTTTTGTCTTTGAATTGTTCAAAACCCTTAATGGGTTCTACATGAGGATCTTGCACCTTTCATTTTCGAGTTTTATGATGGGGTTTTAAGACTTGTAACGTAATGTGTTGTGGCCCACTATATTGGGCTTATTTTTTTCTTCCTTTAATACTTGTCGGTGGACCTACGTGCTTTGTTGGATCATTATCATGCTGCCCATTTTTGGGCTAGTATTTTTGGGGGTTTCAACCCTGGTAGACTTTTTTGCACGTATGTGTATGGTGGGGCCTATCAGAGCATCTCTAGGCACATCCAAGCCAGATAGAGCATCTTCTAACTATTATTTTTTACATTTTTTCATGTGTGCATGTGATGAGGCCTGGCAGAGCAACTTCCGGTTATTTTTTAGTTTTAGATAGAGGAGGAATGACCTGTTACAGAGTTTTTTGAACCCAACGTTTCAGACTGCCAAGTGAGTCCATCATCAGGGGATGCGACAATAGATAATCTTCCATCATTTGGGCCCTTTTAACTCTAGTTTTGTTCTAGGGTCTGCTGACTCACATTGTAGTAAAGTGGTTTCCTATTTATTGGGCCATATATGGTGCTCCCTACGAGGATTATTGGGCAAGCCTACATGCCCTGTTATCTTATTTATGGTATTCCATGATTAGACTACATGAGATATGGGATATATCTTGACAATTATGCATATGTGAACAACCTTTATTTAATAAAAGCTTGCTGGTTTTTTTCTTTTTGAACAAAAATAACAATTCATTTAAAACAAGTGTTGTAGGGCACTTTAGTGCCTGCCACTCAAGTTATGAATTATGCTTAAGAAAAAATTGCATAAAACATTATAGCTTGCATTGGTCAATTCTAAATTAATAGTAATTCATAGGCTAATTGAATCCTATAGTCTTACTTTGGTGGGAAATAATAAATTGAGATGTCTACACATTTACAATTTTACTCCTACATAAATAATGGTGGGAAGTAACTCTTGGTAAGTATATTTATTTACATCATATTCCTATCATTATTTTAATGCAAAGACTTAAATTATGGTGGGAATTAACTAATGGTAAATATGTTATTTAAGTAAGTTTGAACTGGTTTTAAATATTTTAATTTTGGATAGTTTTCTTGCAAATCTTAAGAATAAAAAATCACTACACAAATATTTAAAAATCATGCATGAATATCGCAACAATATCTATAAATTATGGGATAAAATATGTGAGGCAATTATCCACATGACATTATATTGTGCAAAGGCTGCAATAAGGCCTTCAAGTGATAATCCAACCAAATATTTGAAGAATAGAATTTTAATAATAATGAAAAAATATTTATTGTTCAAATTTAAACATTATAAATTGCATTGATCAATGTTAAACTAATGGAGTTTAATGGGAAAACCAATTGCTAAAGTCTTACCTTGGTAAGGACTAATAAGGCCAATGTTCATCATGTGAGAAAATGTGGTCGTGTCATCAAATATGGAATTGGGATTTGAGAAAATATCCATTGTACATATAACTAGTTGTGTAAACTCAAAATTAAACTTTAATTTTTTTCCTTAAAGCATTAATAGATAGTTTAAATAGTTATGCAAACCAATAACAATGTGTGTTTGGAAAGATAAACTATGTGTAGTACACTACCAAGGTAATATTCTTATAACATATCAAAAGTATTACTAATTTGTTTACTTGCAAAATGTATTGCAGAGTAATTTGCTTACTATGTTGAGCTTTCAATTTCTTTATTTTGGATTTTACATTTTGTTTTTCTTTACACTTCTATGATACTTATAATACTCAATATCAATGTTTATTGTTTCCTCTTCTTTCATTTTGTTGTAGCTGCTAATACCACCCTCCAAAATTTTGCCCATACTTTGATTATGGAGCCTTCCTTCTATCCACGGGAGCTTATATTTCATTGTTGTCAAGTATTCATGCTGTGATAAATACTTTTCTTCTCATTCTTTTCTTGTGATGCATTGATCATATTTTGATATCTTACAGACACAAACTATCTCTTGAATTTACCTTGCAGCATTGTTGGGATTGCCTCCAGAAACTGCGCAATCTTGGAAGGCACTCTAGCCTTGATGATTTGAACCGCGCAATCTAGAATGGCATGTTTGCCTTGAGCTCAGAAACTACACAATCTTGGATGTCACCCTAGCATTGAGCTCAGAAACTATGCAAATCATCCTTGCTCTCATAAATTGCGCAATGCACTGAGTCAAGAACTTGCCCAGTGGTTGGAAATTGCAAAATCTTCCTTGGTAGTATGAATGGTCAGTTTCCCTGAAAATGAAAAATAAAATAAAAAGAAAAAAGCAAATAGCATCCCTAGAAATTAGGGAGTGGAAAATTAGTTTCCTAAAGGATGACACAACTTGCTATTTGGAATTCCACCAAGTGTCACTTTTTCCTTGATTTAGGCATGTGCGCCATAAACCCTAACCAATCTAGATCTATATAACGAATTCCCCTAGAGATCATTTTTACATTTGATCTTGGAGCTCTAGCCTTCCCAAGGAGATCAAGGAGCCTTCGGTAGAGTTTGTGGTGCTTTTCCGGGTGAGTATTGCTTTTGTCGTCTTTTGTCGCTTTTTTCTGTCACTTTATATCGTTTCGCTTTTGCGAGTGTTTTTTTTCTTGTTTATTTCCATGGTTGTTGGTGATTTAACTCATACTAGCCTGTACAAGTGTTGGTTCGGTCCATCGTTCACATTTTACAAGTGTTGCATCATCTTTCTTGTTTTTTTCCCATTAGTGGTCATCGTTTTAGCGACTCTTCATACATGTTTGTTTTTCCTTTTGCATGTTGATCTTTTGCATTGATATATCTATCCTTAGTTAGATATTCACTCTAACTTGCACCATCATTCAGATATGTTAGTTTTCCATGCTCTTTCCGGGCATATATGCCCTTCCCTTGGGTAGCAGTTGCCTTGTCTAGCTGGGCATTGCACAACTCCAAGGCTCAATCTTGATGCTTGGCCTCTAAGACTGTGTAATGTCTAGTACCTAGCTATCCCAATTGCACATTGTGTAGTTCCAAGGCTCAAGCATGTCCCTTGGCCACTGAGACTGCACAATATGCAGTCTCTACCTCAGTCTTCCCAAGTCGAGATTGCGCATTACACAGTCTCTAGCCTCAATTTTCTCCCCTGGTTGTTTATACTGCATAATGCAGTTCAGGCAGCCATGCCCTCTCCCTTCACCTCAAGAATTGTGAAATCCCTCCATTGCATTAAGTGGTTGCTACTGTGATCTTGCTTTGTGAGTCATTTTTGCTAAAGCTAATTAATGTTTGCCATGAATGATTTTCCTCCTACATGTATTGCAATTGTTGAGCACTTCTCTTCATCAGTCACTGACATCATGACGTCAAGCAGATATGCTTCAAAGGATAATACAAAAAGCAACACTGGGGAGGCATTTGATTACTCGAATTAACTTTCCAATTTACTCAAATACTCAATTGTTTATAGAGAAAGAATCAGACAACACATGGCAAAAAGTGAATGAAGCATTCTCAGAAAGAAGCTTCGAAGCAAAACTAGAAGACCGGTAAATGCATATCAATGTCTAAAGTTCAGGGTTACATAGGGTTGCATGTAGTGCTCATCTTTCCCATGTGTAGAGATTGACAGTTGGATCTTGTCTCATAAAGATCCAAAGGCTATGACTCTAAATAATGCCAACGGACAAAGGCTTACCTCTTTTCTGGCACTGGATTACCATCTCATGTACGATTTGTCAAAGCCAGAATCACTCATGGATTCTTACCTCTATGTTGCTACTAGCTACTTGAGCACAAAGGAAATTGTCAAAAGTTGGGTGAAAGAGCTAGTAAAGTTCTGACAAACACCCACCAACACCTACAAGGAAAGATCTCTTAGGAGGGCCTATCAGCTCTTGATAGTTCTATGTTGCAGAATCTATTGTTAGAAGAGTAATGAGACTTTTCGTGAAGGGTGGGCATTCTTACTGAACTAGATTGTCAATGAAGAAAGATCATTCAACTAGTTATACTTGTTGGCTCCATAGTTTAGGATCCATGTATCTAATTCCCTCAATCCTCCCAAGGGAAAGAAAGCTAGATTGTACATGTCTTCCTACCTGCTTGATGGAATCTTTGCTCACAATGCAGTCCCTGGCATGAATTGGACCTAGATGCCAAGAGAGTTTGATGTGCACATTCATTGCAAGTTGATTTCAGAGTGCAGCAATAGAGGATTAATGGAAAATTTGTCTGATCACTTCCTCATTATGTTGTATAAGTTGATCTTTGAGGAGGAGCCACCTTGCATGTCATGTGGAGCAATAGAAGTAGTGTCAAAGATAGTAGATTGGTTTGCCTCACTAGATGGAAAATTCCTTTGAGTGTTCGACATACAAAATTCTCTTCATCTTTTACTGAGGTGTGCCACTGATGACCTAGTCATGCAAGAATTTATGTACCGTGTTTCCATAGGGTTATCAACAATTTTGCATAGGAAGAAGAAATCACTTTAGCCCACTTTTCCTATGCAGATTGGATTGTATCAAATCAAGAACTTGAAATTCGTAGACACTGAAGTCAAGGAAATTGAGAAATTCGCATTCAGTCATTTGCACTTTAATCCATACGATCCAAGGAATGTTTGCAAACACCACTATGCGAGGATTCATTATCAGTGGCTAAGCAGGACCTTTCGCAAACCTAAGGAGGAAGCAAGGAAAAATTGTTATAATGCCTCCAAGTTTTGTGATCCATTCAACTTCGCTAGAGCATCGTAGGTTACTTAGCGAAGGAAGTCACTCCAAAGGAAGTACCAGCAGAAGGGTGTAACCTAATTGTGTGAAAAGGGTCAGAGGAAGGTTGCATACAATCTAGGGGGAAGAGCAAAGCTGCAAGATGAAAGTAGATCCAATCATAATTAAAGTGGCCATAGCAGCAAATAAGAAGAGCAAACAAAGGATGCAGGAAGCAAAACATAAGTAGATGGAAGAAAAAGTGTAAAGGAGGCTGGCGGAAGAAACGCAAAGTAAGAAGAAGAAAGGTGAAGAGTAGAAGAAGAAGAAGAACATAATCGACAGCTAGAGGAGGAGAGAAAACAGATGCAGGACAAGGAGCTTGTTCAAGATATTGACGGGTTGATCGATATCCAAGACATGGAGGTGTAATTGGAGTTGTAGAACCAAGACATTGATCTAATTCCAAGCACACAATAGATCACCATTCAGTCTCCCCATCCTCTAGCAGTAGAGCAAGCACAAAGCGAGGAAGAGGAAATTGTTCCTCTTAATGATGGTCCAGTCATGGACATGTACAATATGACTTACGACAAGCTTCCAAAAATTATTGTGCAATCAAGGAAGAAACATTTTCCAAGCGAACTCACATCTCCTACATTCATTATAGAAAGGGTGATTGTGATAGAAACTAGAAGGAATATGAATGCCATTTCCACAACTAACTTGGCCTTCGTAGGTGCCAAAAAGTCAAACACAGAGTAGCTAATAGTTGAGAACAAATAGTTTGCAAAGATATTGCAGGCTAAAAGGAAAGAATATGAATAGCACTGAGCATAGTGTTAGAACTCAAATCTACCTTAGGCTAAAATAAGGTAAAACTCAAGGCTACATCAAACCACGCTCAGCCTCGTAGCTAGCCCTACGAGGACAGGAGAGGGCTTTCTTCGGGTCAATCTCGGCAAAGAAAATCGATGAGGCTCGAGATGACTAAAAAAAAAGCTAATTTTAGGCTAGATATGCAGTACAAAGGTTTGATTTGAGTTTTTAGGAGTTTTGTGTTGAAACAAGGAAAGGCAAATTTGGGCTTGGGGATGAGGCACAATTTTTTGCAGAGGTCTATTTGGGGCAAGGTAGGCGATCGTCTTGATGCTTTCAAAGGGAATGAATGGGTAGATCAGACTGGTGAGGAGCTAAGGAGATTAAGAAGCTTTCAATGATTCTCCTTAAACAGATGAAAACATGGAAAATTAAACAAACTTAAAGGCAGAGCATAACCATCGATGGATTCTACCTTAACACTTCAATTGTTCAATTGCAGAAGATGAAAGAAGGAAAATGATACACATAACAACTTACAATTACTGAAAGAAAGCACACCATCAAAACATAAAGTCACATGGATCCCAAACAGTGCTGCAAAACCCTGGTCTTTCCTTAGCCAAAAATGCAGAGAAAATATGTACAATAGTATGCCAAAACAATCCCAAGTGTCCAACCTCTCCAACCTCTGAAAAATGATTGAGAAATTACATCATATAGACCATCCTAACCCCTTCCCACACCTCTAGGGGTCGAGCTCCTCCTTCTAGGAGCAGTTTGAACTAATTCCAAACATAGAGCTGAAAATTAGGCATCCAAACAACCTATCTCTAAAAGAAGGGAAACTGATTCATTACATTAAAATTTTGCTATTTTGTGAATGAATCATCTAGAATAGGTAAAAGTGAGTCCAATTTACATGCCAACCATAAATTTACATTAAGATAACTCAAAAATTTCATCCACAAGCAAAACTGGTTCAACTGGCCGAATTTCTGAGCTGGAAGATGAAAATTTGACCAAAAATCTCTATGCGCCGCGTGCCTGAGCTCTATGCATCGCGCACCTTTCAGCCTACTTTTGGGGCACTTCCTGGCATCCAAATTAATCTCATGATAGCTCTTTGAAAGCCCTGGATGTCTACTTTCCAACCCAAGCGGAATTTTTCAATTTGGAGTTCATTTACCCCTCCAAAACTTCATTCTCCCATAAGTACTTCCTGCTAGTGCAAAAGGTGGCAGCAAGGTGGTTTTCATGGTGTTTTTGGCCCTTTTGATCATCCAAAACTTGATGAAATGCCTTGGCCATACTAGAGCATGCATAACTTACCATGAAAAATCCAAAACTATAAAGTTTTCCTCCAGAAAGTGTCCCAATCATAAGCGCGCGCGTCGACACGCTACACATTGAGCTGAAAAACCTGTTTTTAAGCCAAAATTTTTCAAAATGACAAAAAATTCTCCGAAATTGCTCAAATTTGGAGCGAAGACCCTCCATCATGTATTATGTCCATCCAATGAAGCCTTGGCCAAAATTCGAAGTCTATCCTGCCTTTTTCAACATTTTAGTGCCCTCCTGGTGCATGCAGTTTCAGTTGTAAAGTCACTGTCTTGGTCATATAATGTATTGATGTCCACCTCCATGATGTTGCAAAATCTGTGTTGGCTTGAATGAGATGAAGAAGGAGGATTTGGTGCTTTTGTTTCAAACGCCAAATGTGGGAGGAACTGTGGGAAATAGGGCCGTGTGAATAGTGGATTGTGGGAAATGAGCTATGGGAACAACATGATTTCAATTAAGTGAAGAAAGGGAATAGGGAAAAGGGAGGAATTGTATGATGATATGAAAGTAGTGGGGAAAGGAAAATACAAGTGAGATATGGAATGTTTTGGCACCAAATTCAAATTCTAAAACTTCAAATTCAAACCCTAAAGAGGCATTTCTTTACAAGAGAGTAGGGTTTGTGTTTTTCAACATTCATACTCTTACATTCGATCTTCAAACAACTCCAAACACTGACCAAAGATAATATCAAGATGATTTAAACTTACATGAGGCAAAGGAGACTGAGAGAATTTGAATTTTGAAGAGCAGAGGCAAAAATTTTGTGTTCTGGCCCAATGCGTCGCGCGCATGCAAATTTACACTGGCCAATGGAGCCCAGTGCGTCGCGCGCACCCAATGCGTCGCACGCCACATAGTGAATTTTGCAGGAGGCTTTTGGAGGCCTTCGTGGTGTCAAAATTGGGTGACGGATAGCTCGTTGGAAAGGTTTTTGAGTCTACCTTCCAACCCAACCAGAATTTTTCAATTTGGAGTTCATTTGCCTTGTCAAAAATCAAATCTCCCAAGACTGGTCAAAATGTGCCAAATGAGGCTGCCTCAAGGAAAAGTGTTGTTGCAGTCAACTTTTGAATGCCTTCCTCAACTCCAAATTGAGGTCATGATAGTTCATTGGAAATATATTTTTGTCTAGTTATTGTTTGACTCATCAAGAAAGTTAATTGGCCAACCAAGCTAGGAGAAAACTTGATTTACCCAAGGTCACTTCAAAGGTGCATCAATTCTCCCAAGGCGATTGTATTTTTGACATTTCTCTAAAACTATGACACCTGTGTAAAAATTGAAGGATTTTTTTCTTCCTTGGCCTATTGTGGACAAAAACCTCTCTCAGTTTTTCAAAATTCATCTTTGATTGCTCTGGAACATCTTTTGAGTGAAACTTATCCCGATGTGTGAAACAAGGGATTTTGTCGAAATGAAGCGAAATGAAGGGGATAAGGGGCTTCTAAATTCTTGGGGAAATTTTAGGAAGTAGGGAGGGATGTTAGGAAGTAGAGGAAAGTGGAATCTTAGAGATCGAGTAATGGGAAGGGGTCCAAAAGGGCAAAACACAGGCCTAGCCTCGAAAATTGCCAAGTTGTGGCAAGAAACTAGGGTTTGTGCAAAAATGAGGAATTTGGGGGATCTCAGTGATGGGAAGTGTTTAATAAGGTACATGAAGGATAGGGGAAGGTGTATGAACATCTGGATACAAGTTTTGCTGATGATTTGGCTATCCAAGAGAAATTGCCTTCAAAACCCTAGGAGAGGGAAATGAACCTTGCCTAGGCGCAACTGAGGCATGAACAAGGTGTAAAATGACCCAATGGAACCTGACATGATGATAAAAACCCTCTGAATGATGGTACACTCAATTGAATGGTGACATGAACTGACATTCGGACAACTTTGACAGGAGTAAAAGTAACCCCTAGACCTAATGCCTAGCGACCAAATTTTGCTTGAAGACTCTTTGAAATGACAAAATTTGACCTTGACACCTTAAAATCACTTTGTAAGAGCATGTTTGATCACTGAAGGAAGGCTACAAAGACTGACACTAACACATAGTTTTAGAACGCAACTCCCATGCAAGTCTATCTGGAAGAACGTAAGTCAACCATACTTGGTGAAGTATCGAAATTGGGAGAAACTATGTGGAGCTTGTATGAAGAACTTGTCATCGTACATAAGGAATTTGTCCACTTGCATGACATGCAGCAGAAGTTTAAGGATAATGCCAAATTTCTTAAGGTTGTCCATACATCCATCCTTGTCATGCATGAATGGGCAATACAATACAAAGGGGCACTACCCAAATTGGTGCAGAAAACAAGGCAATAGGTAGATTCACAGAAAGCACAAGTGCTTATGATCATTCAGAGATACAAAAAATTCACCTCATTCGTTGCCAATATTCATTCCTCATATGAGAATTATACAACAACATGGATTTCATGGTGAAATCACACAATATCCCATCAGTTGGCTCACTCACTGAAGCCAAACTCAGGAATCAGGTCAGAAAGGAGGTTGACGAATTCTTGGTCAGGTTTATACATACCGCTACTATTATCAAAATTTTACTTAGTTTTTAAAAGTGTTGATAGTTTCACTGTCAGCATCAATTTGTAATGAATAGGGTTAAAGCGCTGACCACTGGACCCTATTTTCAAGAATTCGTGAGGAAAAAGCTCATGGACAACTGTTGACTTGGATGCCATATCATCAAATTCGACTTGATGATCCTTATCTGTAGCGATGACTCCAACAAAAAACATGATATTTAGATTCAAATAGGATTGTAAATTTTTATATGCATGTATTTGAAATGTACGCTGTGATATTTTAGACTTTGTAATTAAAGCTTTGTTAGAACCTTGTTTTTAGTTAGTTTGTCTTTTCTATAAAGACGAGTTCTATAGAATGGCAAACGGTTGGGAATTTTTGGAAAAACCTTTGATACAGTGTATAATTTTTTATATCAATATAAATTATTGTGTTCAACGTTATTTTCTCATAGTTACAAGGATTCTTGTGAGACAGGTTTCCTGTATGTCTTCTAGTGTTTGTCATCTCTTTTATTTCATTATCTTTTCCACATGTCTTTTACATTTTGGAAATCAAGTTTATAAAGCTGACTCTGTTTGTCAGCTCATATTTACTATTGCCAAACTGCTATATGTTTTCCACTTAAATATATTTAACAGAAATCATTAATTGCTCTATTTTTGGTATTTGTCTCTATCTACTTCTATCACTACTAAATCATAATTTGTCTAAGAAAGTTGTTGCTACCTTGAATTCCTGTTTTGTTCATATCCTATTAGCAGTAATTTGTTATCAAGCGGACTCCATGAACAATGGTTTTTCCTACTTTTTCCAAACCAATTTTGTTTAAATCCAATTTTATCTAGTCGATGTACTGAATGCATAACTAGTCATTTTGATTGAGTTATAGAAGGGATCCCCCTTTGAATTGAAAGGGATGGATTTCAATTCAAGAGATTGGTTAGAGTTTACCTTAGATTTTTTCTTGTGTCCAGGGTTTTCTCTAAGAGATAATATTTTGGCATCATTTCCAAGGACCAAAAGATACATTCCCCACGAACGAATTGATTGCTTAAGTCATATCTCTGAGAGAAAACAGGGATTTGAATATTAGACTAGTTGCAAGCTTTTGCTCTAGCAACTCCATTTTCAAACAGTCCAAAGTTTAGAATTTTCATGGTGACTCCACTGTCCAAAGGTTTAGTAGCCTGAATACTCTCTCGGCGACTCCACTACTTCAAGATGGATCACGAATCTACAATGTATGCTTCAATGAATCGCTCTAACATTCCTAGTTTTCCAAATCATATTCCTCACATAAATTGGCAGACATCTCTACCAAGATTTAAAGATGAAGAAGGAAATGATGTTGCTCTACATCTGATTAAATTTCATATACATACACATAAGCTTGGGGTTGAATTGCATGAAGATTGTCTCATGAATATGTTTATGGTCACCCTACATGGAGAAGCAAGATCATGGTATGAAAAATTACCACCTAGTAGTTTAAGCTCTTTAAAGGATTTTCATATTGTATTTTATGAAAATTATAGAGAATGTTATCCATCTTTATTCTTGGTTGAAAACTTTTGCGAACATTTTGAAAGTTTCATTCAATACCTAGAAAATTTTTATGGTGATCAACAGTTTATGGATGAAGAAATCCTAGAGGCCTTTTGTGAAAAACATTTTCAACAATAAGAAGAAATAGTAGAGGATAGTTGCCATCATATTCAACAAGATCTCCAAAAGAACATAGTGTCTTCCTCAATTGTAAATGAAGAAAAACATGACCTTAGTATTCAAATTTTATCAACTGATAATGATGAAACTTTTCAACAGTCCTGTCAAACCTTAACAGATCAACAAAAGGAAATGGATAGTCAATCAATTTATTCATCTTCTGGGTCAGTGATTGAAAAAGAAAGGATTATAAATTCTTTTGAAAACTATTATTCTCAACAACATGAGGATGTATTTTGAGACAGTAAGACTCAAAAGGCATGTGATAAAGAATTCCATCTTGATTTTCCAGTTGTTTATGAATGTATTAAGGATAATCTTTTTCAAACACCTATTGAATTTTCTTCTCAATAAATTATCAATTCATGTTTACATAAAAGGTTACTTGTGCACCCATTTGCTTCAAGCTGATGTACATGATGTTTCAGGTTTTGAGGATCTTCAGCTACAAGCTCAACAAATCATCCCTTCTTTGCAACAAAATGACCATCATAACTTATAGGAAAATAGTGATAAAGAAATTGTTATAGACCCTTACGATAATCCAAATGCTTTATCTATTGAATTATGTGAAGGTTACCTTTAGAAACTCCAGTTTTAAATGATGTGGATGTTGCATTTGAAGATTTTAAAGAATGTGAAAATATTTTCTCTGATGTGAATGAATTTTTTCTTAACGATCAACTAAATGAAATACTTCTTTACATAGAACAAACAATTGTGAAAGATGAAGGATATTCTTGTCTTGTTGTTGATCATCAAGAGAAAGAAAACTACATGTTTTTGAAGACCCTTTTTCAAGTATGTTCCAATCATCGGGAAAAAAAATTGTGGCATTTTTTGAAACAGTCAGTTGAAATATTTCAAAATTAATGAAGCTTGGATATGGATTTAGTTCTAATGTTGAGTTGTAATTTTTTGAATTTTTCTTTCTAACTAGGAACAATCCAAATATTTTGCAATCAAATGGCCTTTTACTTGATTGGTTGCACTGCAAATTTGAGATCACTTAACCCTGCAATTGACTGTTTGGAATAGGGTAAGAAGTTGTGCATGAATAAGCTCACAAGTCTCAGCATCCTTTCATTTTGGCATTTCAGCTTTTAGTTTTCAGCAATTGGCGTTTAGGTTAATACGAGTTTGAGTGTGGATTTGATTGTAGTAAACAATTTTCAGCTTTCACATTGCAGTATAGTTTTCAATTGGTTTGGTTCAGTTTCAGTTGATGATTGGACTAATTTAGAGAGAAGGTCATAGAGTATGATACATGTTTCAGGTAAGAAGCTGGAAATAGCCCAATGGATCAAACCTCTGGTGATTAGGGGTTCTGGTTGCCATCTATGATCGGCAACATCCCCGTGAAGCCAATTGTTATCACAATTTTAGTTATATTTTAAAAGCGTTGACAGTTTCAATGTCAGTGCCAATTTGTAATAAACAAAGTTAAAGCGCTGACAACAGGAGTGTCAACGCATTTTTGTGAAAATGGTCAGTTAAAACTCTATTTTTTCATGTACATCATAGTAATTTAGGGCATGCTTTCCAAACAAATTAGAATGGATTTTTAAAAACCGAAAGATGGTTTTGTCCTTAACGAAAACATTTTAAAAAATCTATCTCAATTTTCTAACAACTATCATGGTTTTGGATTTTCGAAGGGATCACTGGACCCTATTTTTCAGGAATTCATGAGGAAAAAGCTTATGAACAATTGTTGACTTGGATGCTACCTCGACAAATTCGACATGTTGATCCTTATCCCTAGCCATGACTCCAAAAAGAACATGATATTTAGATGCATATAGGGTTGGAAAGTTTTATATGCATGCATTTGAGATGTATGTTGTGATTTTTTAGACTTTGTAATTAAATGTTTGTTAGAAACATATTTTTAGTTAGTTTTTCTTTTCTATAAAGACGAGTTTTGTAGAATGAAAAAGAGTTGGGAATTTTTGGCAAAACCTTTGATACTGTGTATACTTTTTTATATCAATATAAATTATTGTGTTCAACATTATTTGCTTAGAGTTACAAAGATTCTGTGTGGCAGGTTTCATATCTGTCTTCTAGTGTTTGTCATCTATTTTATTTCATTATCTTTTCCACATGTCTTCTACATTTCGGAAATCAAGTTTGTAAAGTTGAACTTTGCTTGTCAGCTCATATTTACTATTTCCAAATTTTACATGTTTTCCACTGAAATATCTTTAACATAAATCATTAATTACTCTGTTTTTTGTATTTGTCTCTATTTGCCCAATGTTTTTTCCTACTTTGTCCAGACTAATTTTATTTAAATCCAATCAGATCTATTTGATGTATTGAATACATAACCAGTCATTTTGACTGAATTATAGAAGGGATCCCCCTTTGAATTGAAAGGGCTAGCTTTCAATTCAAGATATTGGTTAAAGGCTACCTTAGAGTTTTCCCGTAGCTAGGGTTTTCTCTAAGAGATGAAAACTACCAAGGAAGATCTTGAAATAAATAGGCAGAACATGCAGAAGTACATTGGTGGCCCTGTCCAAATCAATACTATGATGCTCCTGTTAAAGAAGGAAATCAAGAATGGTTGCAAATAAGTGTACCCAAATGCCATGGAGGATAGAGTTCGCTTTCAACCTGATCCCATCACGTAGTTTTGGGAATTCATCACGCAGTACAAAGCTTGGCACCGTCATGTGACCGAGAACCTACAAGTCGAAGTTGTTGAGCTAGAGTTTCCCCAGACTCAAGCTTGAATTTCGTTTTATTAGGTTGTATAGATGGTTCTACCCAATTTTGTCTTATATGGGTATGAGTATATTGTAATATTCTTTTGTAATTAATTTGTAAGTGAAATTCCAAGTGTCGATTGTGGGATGTGAAGGGTCATGATGTAATAAAGTTGAAGAGTCATTTTGTAAATAAGTTGAAGAGTCATGATGGAAGTCCATGAGCCATGGAGGGGAAGTGAATACTCTTCCATTTTGTTATAAATATGTCCTCATAACTCATGTAAAGGGCTTTTGAGGAGGCAATCTTTTTGCTAGGCTTTTATCTTAAGATCAGGAGCTTGGGAGTTTTTTTTACAACATTGGCTTCTTTGTAGCATTAAGGGAGTATCTTTCTTTGGAGGAGCAGGTGTAGACTTCACGTTCCACTATTGGGACTAGTGGTTTGTCAATTGTATATGTATTCTTGGAACTTTCACTTTAATAAAGGTTCATAGTCGACATGTTTTCATGCATATGTTGTGAATATAGTAGAACTATTATTTCTATGTTTGCAATATATGTTATTTCACTTATGCTAACGCTTATTAACTATTTTGTTTTCATTAGTATGAATCTTGTTGAATGCTTGTTATTGTATATTTTCGTCATGTTTAACTTGTGAACCATTTTACAAGCTAACTCATGATGTATTTATGCTCGTGTGTTCCTTTCAAGCTGCGTACTATTACGAACTTTTAAGGGGCTCACTCATTTCCCCCTCATTTGTTATAACCTTTCATACATTGCACTTAACACTCCACAGAGTCATACACTGGTTCACCAAAGTCACGATTACACCACTCTATATGTTATTGCAGCCAAGGCACATCATTGAAACCCATTTCTTTGGCAATCGAGTCGTATTCTGGATGGGATCCTACACCAAACAGTGTGAGGTCTAATTGGGACATCATATCAGGAAGACCCCCTAAATGTTGGCAGTTCCAACACCGTCAACAATTATGGCACTAGAAGGAGGGTCAGATGATAAGCTGAGCCCTTGAAGTATGTTTGAACTTTATGTATCTTTAATGGCTTATTCCCATATCTTAACCCCGACATGTTTTTCAAGAACCGTAAATCTAAAAAATCACATGGGAATAATCAATGACTTGTCGAATTTGAAGTTTGATGGCAAGGGTGAAACAACCATTCTCGAGCCCACCACTCTCTTTCTTGAATTTTGCATTAAACACGACATTCATTGTGAGGATGCTACTTGCAGGTTGTTCATTCTCACATTCGAAGCGCACATCAAGGAATGGTGTTACACATTGCTAGTCACTTCCATACACTCTTTCGAACATCTTGTCAAATAGCTTTATCATGCCTTTGATAAGTATGATTACAAATCCATTTTCAAAAAAATCATGCATTTACAAAAAGTAGCTGATGAATCTCTTAACAATTTTCACGATCGTTTTATTCATTTCTGTTTTGAATTTTTTGAAGATGATATTGATTGGAATTCAATGAAAGAGAAGTTTCAAATTTCTTGTTTACATTTCAATGAATCTTTTGAAAGTCTCCCAACACACACTGGTTATGGAGCTCCCAAATCTGCGATGAAGGAATTTGTTGTTCCGAGTAACTCTTCGTCTTCTTTCCATCAAACAACTACGTTTACACAGGTTGAGGTTGGAGAACTTGAGAGTCCTTCTATTGATTACCACCATCATCTCCCACCTCACATATTTATAATATAAATGCAAGTTTGGACTATTAGTTTGATTTTTTTGGTGATATTCTTTCTCCTTGCCCTCCATCTATTAGTTCTTTTGGTCCTGCCGATTATGAGTTGTTGTGTTCATAGGTTTCAATCGTGTCTTCTGATGTCCGTGAGGAGCAAACTTAGGATGGGGTTAGTGTTGACTATATCATTAACGATGAAGATGTGTGGGATTATATCTATGAACAAGAATTTGTGTTGCAAGTTGATGTTACTCCTTTTTCACCTCTCTGTCATTATCCTAACATATTCCACGATTATGTCAAACCTGTTGAATTTTTCGAAGGATCATTTTCTAATGATGTTAATTCTGATCGTACTCAGAACTTGTGGAATGTTAGTTTTACATCTGAAAATGGAGAGGGGGGACCTTCTCTTCTAGATATTTCTTGACAATCATCTGATCATTCTGAAGCAACAGAGGGTGAAATTTCTTGCTTCCAGTCCTCCCCTCTTTATGATTCATTAGGTAAAGAGGATGCCTATGTTTACAATGATGAACTTTCTAATCATGGTTGTCGTGATCTATTCACTAACTCATCTGATCAGGACTCTGATTTTTCCATTGTCGATCTTCCTAAGCCACTGGCTTTTTTACTATTTCTCTTTCGATGTCATGGAACTTCTGCAAGCTATTGAGGCACTTTAGCCTGTTTTGATGGTTATGTCATATTCTTGCACTCTTGAGGCCAATTCCAATCTTGATCTAGATAGTGTTGTATCTCTCAAGAATCCTCATCATTTGATTGTGCAAATTGAAAATCCATTTGTGCCTCAATTTTCGTATCCTCTATATTTTTTCCATGATCCTATTCGTCGATCATTTGA
Organism: Pinus taeda; assembly: GCA_000404065.3. NCBI lineage: Eukaryota > Viridiplantae > Streptophyta > Pinopsida > Pinales > Pinaceae > Pinus > Pinus taeda. The sequence continues at coordinate 153,749 of APFE030332770.1, forward strand.
TGAATAATACATGGAAAGCTTTGTTGCAAAACATAATGTTTGCTCTTTCTTTATGTTTTCCAAGTTTAGAAGTTTGAAATATCGCTCTTGCATGTCTTGTCATTGCGATGTGCACAAGCACCATCATGCGTCCGCAGAGTGCCTTGCATGTGCTTTCCTTTTCCATTTTTATGTGTGTGTTTTCACTCTTCCAATGTTAAGGTATGTATCAATTTATCTTGCTTGTATATTATTGTGATTGAATATATTTCCTGATATTGATTCCCTCGCCCATATAGGTTAGCCTATGCATCAGTGGTTACACTAGAAGTTTCATTTTGCATAAGCCTGGCCTATTCTTGATTAGTTAGTTTGTTTTATTTATTTTGTTTTGGTATTGATTTACTTTTGGTCCTTCCCCTTTCCTTTCCTTTTGTTGTAAGATAACTTTTGCATGAGACCGTGTTTGGTTTCTGAAGCAAGCGTGGTGAAGTTTGAGAGGAACTTGTACTATTGGCAATGCTTGGTTATATGTTTATTAGCTGTCTTTGCATGGATCTTGCACCTTTTAGTCAATGATACCCTATTGGAAAATATTCTCTTTTTAGGGAAAACCATAGTGGAATCATGATGCTTAGATCTATAACTAGTACCACCTACTCTAATCTGTCTTATAATTGTTCGGTTTAGTCTTGAGTGAACTGTATTTCAAAAATGTATAAATATCCTTCTCTAAAGGGACAACCTCTTCTACTCTCAATAAGTCAGAATCCCTCTTCCACCTCATTAAATCAATAATTTCCTATGCATGATTCTTTGAACAAAAAGAAAAAAATAATAAAAGATGAAAGAAGAGAAAGGCTTCCTGTGCAGAGAGGTGAAGCAAGCAACTATGTTAGGGTACTATCTAGGCTCTCTGGAAGAGGAGCAATGTTTATGTCCCTGAAGTGACTTCGTTGGAGTACTTTCCAGGCCTATTGGAAGCAGAGCAACACCAGAGATAAAAACCAAGACTTTCACAATCCTACTTCACTTGTGTATCTATATACTCCCCATCCCTAATCGAAATAACTAAGTTTAACTTGGATTTGAAGTGTGTTGTCGATGAAGAGAATGGTAGGGACTACATCTTTAACTTAAGTTAAGTAAAGAAGCTATGGTGATAAACGAACTAAACAATAATTCCTGAAGAGTTAGACATATTTTACATGAGAAAATATTCATACAAAGAGATGGATTTCTACCAATGTGTTGCCATGTGTTGTAGTTGCTACAACCACACTTGAAAAATTTTCCCATGGCTTGATTTTGGAGCCTCCCTTCTATCCACAAGAGATTATCTTTCACTATCGTCAAGTATTTATGTTATGATAAAGACTTATCTTTTCATGCTTTTCTTGTGATGCATTGATCCCAGTTTGATATCTTTCAGACACAAGTTATCTCTTGATTTGACCTTGCAACATTGTTAGGATTGCCTCCAGAAACTGCGCAATCTTGGATGGTAGGCCAACCTTGATGATTAGAACTATGAAATCCAGACTCGCAGGGCTTTCTTGAGCTTAGAAACTACACAATCCTGGATGGCATCCCATCCTTGACCTTAAAAACTATGCAAAGCATCCTTGCTCTCAGAAAATATGCAATGCATTGAGTCAAGAACTTTCCCAGTGGTTGGAAATTGTGCAATCTTCCTTGGTAGTGTGAATGGTCTATTTCCATAAAAAACAAAAACATCCCTAGAAAATAGGGAGTGGATAATTAGTTTCCTGAAGAATGACACAACTTGTTATTTTTGGAATTCCACTAAGTGTCTCTTTTTCCTTGATTTTAGGCATTAGCATCATAAGTTACCCTAATCAATGTAGATCTATATAATGGATGCCCCTAGAGCTCATTTATACATTCGATCCTTGATCTCTCCCTTCCCAAGGAGATAAACGAGCCTTCGGTGGAGTTTACATGCTTTTCCAGGTGAGTTTTTCTGTCGCTTTTTGTCATTTCACTTCTGTGAGTATTGTTTTGCTTGTTTCTTTCCATTTTTGTTGTTGTTTTAAATATTATTAGATTGTACAAGTGTTGGTTCGGTCTGTTGTTTTCCTTTTACAAGTGCCGCATCAAATTTATTGTTTTTTCCCATTAGTGGTCATCGTTTCGGTGACTCTTCATGAATGCTTATTTTTCCTCTTGCATGTTGATATTTTGTTCTATATTTTCACTCATTTATATATCCTTGGTTAGATCTACACTCTAACTTTCACCATAACTTATATCTACAAGTTTTCGTGCTCTTTCTGGGCAGATATGCCCTTCCCTTGGCCAACAATTTACTTGTCTAGCTAGGCATTACACAATTCCAAGGCTTAAGCTTGATGTTTGGCCTCTAATACTATGCAATGTGCAGTACCTGGCTAGCTGAACTGCGCATTGCGCAGTTCCAGGGCTCAAGATTGTCCCTCGGTCACTGAGAATGCACGACGCACAGTCTCTACCTCTATCTACCCAGGCTGAGACTGCACATTATGTTGTCTCTAGCCTCAAGTCGCTCCCCTGGCTGCTAAGACTGCACAATGCATAGTTCAGGCAACCAATCCCTCTGCCTTCACCTCAAGAATTATGCAATCCATCCCTTCAATCATGTGGTTGCTACTGTGATCTTTCTTTGTGAGTCATTTTTGTTGAAGCTAATTTATGTCTGCCATCAGTGCTTTTCCTGTTATAGGTATTGTAGTTATTAAGCACTTCTCTTCATCAATCACTAACATCGTGGCACCGAAGAGATCTGCTTCAGAGGATATTATAGAAAGCAACACAAGGGAGGTAGTTGAGAGTACTCCAATGAAGTTTCCAATTTTCTCAGATACTCAACTATTTATAGAGAAAGAATTAGAAATGACATGGCAGAAAGTGAATGAATCATTCTCATCAAGAAGCTTCAAAGCAGACCTTGAAGACGGATAGGTGTATATCAATGTCCAAAGGTTAGGGTTACATAAGGTTGCATGAAGGTACCCAACTTTCCCATGTGCAAACATTTTCAAGTGGATATTGTCTCATACAGATACAAAGACTATGACTCTGAATAATGCCAGCGGACAAAGGATTGCCTCTTTTCTGGCACTGAATTACCATCTCATGTACCATTTGCCAAAGTCATAGTATCTCATGGTTTCTTACTTCTATGTTTCCACCAACTACTTGAGCATAAAGGAAATTGTTAAAAGCTAGGTGAAAGAGGTAGAAAAGTTTCGTTAGACACAATCACCAACACTTACAAGACAATATCACTTAGGAGGGCCTATCAACTCTTAATAGTTCTATGTTGTAGAATCTATGGTCAGCAGAGTACTGAGACATTCCCTGAAGGGTGAGTATTCTTACTAAACCAGGTTGTGAACAAAGGAAGACCATTCAATTGGCTAGAGTTTTTGGCCCAACAACTGAGAATCCATGTAGTTAATTCCCTCAATCCTCCTAAGGGAAAGCAAGCTATATTTTACATGTCTTCCTACCTACTATATGCAATATACACTCACAATGCATTCCCCGGCATGAATTAGACTTGGACACCAAGAGAGCCTGTCATGCACATTCATTGCAAGTTTCTTTCAGAGTGCAACCATAAAGGAGTAATGGAAAATTTGATTGGTCACTTCCTCATTCCATTGTATAAGTTGATTTTTGAGGAAGAGCCACCTTTCATGTCACGTGGGGCAATGGAAGCAGCGTCAGAGATAGAAAAATGGTTTTATTCACTAGATGGCACTTTTCTCAGGGTGTTCGATAGACAAAAGTCCCCATATCTTTTACCGAGGTATACCACCGATAATATATTCATGCAAGAGGTTTTGTACCATATTTCCACAGGTTTATCAACAGTTCTGCATAGGAAGAAGAAAACACCTTGGCCTTCTCTTCCTATGCAGATTAGATTGTACGAAATCAAGAACTTGAAATTCACAGACGTTGAAGGTAAGGCATTAGATAAATTCACATTCAATCATTTGGACTTCAATCCTTACGATCCAAGGAATGTTTGTAAAGAGCACTGTGCGAGGATTCATTATCAATGGTAAAGTGAGACCTTTCGTAGACTTGAGGAGGAAGCATGGAAAAACTGTCATAATGCCTCCAAGTCCCATGATCCATTCAGCTTCACTGGAACATCGCAGGTTACTCCGCAAAAGGAAGTCACTCCAGAGGTAGTACCAGCAAAAGGGCATAGCCCAGTGCGTGAAAAGGGTAAGGGGAAGGTTTCATACAATCCAAGGGGAGAGCGAAGCTACAAGATGAAATCAGATCTAATCATACTTAAAGCGGCCATAGCAACAAAGAAGAAGAGGAAAAAAATGATGTAAGAAGCAGAACAAAAGAAGAGGGAAGAACAAGAGAAAAGAAGATTGGAGGAAGAAAGGAAGAAGCAGGAAGAAGAAGAAAGACGAAGAGTAGAAGAAGAAGAAGTCACACAAAGACAAGTTGAAGAACAAAAGCATAACCAACAATTAGAGGAGGAGAGTAAACAGATGCAGGACAAGGAATGCAAACATAGGAATTAGGTCAGGCAAGGGGTTGAAGAATACTTGACCCGATTTAGAAAGATCACTACCAAGGAAGATCTTGAAATAAATATACAGAACAAGCAGAAGTGCATTAGTGGTCTTGTCCAAAACAGTACTATGTCGCTCCTGGTAAAGAAGGAAATTCAGACTGGTTCCAAATCAGTGTACCGGATGCCATGAAGGCTAGAGTCTACTTTTAGCCTGATCCCATTGCACTATTTGGGGAAGTCATAGCGTAGTACAAAGCTTGACACCGTCATGTGACTAAGAACCTACAAGTCGAAGTTGTTGAGTTCGAGTTTCCCTAAACTCAAGCTTGACTTTTGCCTTATTAGGATGTCTGGTTGGATCTATCCAATTTTTTCTTTTAGTATATTGTAAAATTCTTTTGTAATTAATTTGTAAGTGAAATTTCATGTGTCAATTGTAGAATGTGAAGTGTCATGGTGTAATAAATTTGAAGATTCATTTTGTAAAGAAGTTGAAGAGTCACAAGGGAAGTCCAAGAGTCATAAAGGGGAAGTGAGTATTCACTCCTTTTCTTATAAATATGTCATCATAACTCATGTAAAGGGATTTTGAGGAGCCAAGCTTTTGTTTAGGCTTTTATCTTACAATCAGGAGCTTGAGAGTTTTGTTGAGAACTTTGGCTTCTCTGTAGCATAGAGGGAGTATCTTTCTTTGGAGGAGCAGGTGTAGACTTCATGTTCCACTATTGGGACTAATGGTTTGTCAATGGTATATGTATTCTTAGAACTTTCACTTTAATAAAAGCTCAGAGCCAACATGTTTTCATGCAGATGTTGTGAATATAATAGGACTATTCTTGTTATGTTTACAATATATGTTATTTCACTTATGCTAACGTTGTAGTAGATCTGACCTGAAATATATATGAAAATAGAAAGTATGCCCAGAAATAACAAGATCGAAATATAGAAATGCTTCTCTTTATTAATAAAAACCCTTGAGGTAGGGTAACACCATACAATCACTCCTTAAGGAAGGAGAGCACTCCACATTTCATATGTTTGTCAATACAATAATCGTTGATATCCCATAATAAAGAGTCTCTAGGCTCTATATAGGCTTCATACATACAATACCATGGGTCTCTCAATACCATACATCTAATACAATGGGCTTATCACATTATTCCTAACTACTTGTGGTCCCTTACATTATGTGGGTTAACCACTTTATTTGTTAACTATGGCCCATCACATTATTACATTATTCCTTTGGGTACCTCCCTTTGTACCCCATAATATCCCCCTTAGGTATACTACATTCCACCCCCCTTAAACATGTTTCGTCCTCGAAACATAAGCAGAACACAAATAATAAGATCTACTCAAAAGAGTATTCCACTGGTACCATGCATGTGCATCTAGCCATCCAAGAGAAAGGTGATTACTCGATCTAGTTGTTGCCTCGCTAACTTGAGATGGGAGTTGATCCTAATGATTCCTCTATGTTGATGTGTTGTGGGTGGATCGTCGCACCTCTCTATATGTCATCCAGGGGTTGTTGTCCTTGTTGCTAATTCGTTGCCATCTTGTTGGTTGTTTTCTTACTGAGTGATGTTGGTGGTGATATGTTGATGTTTTAACCAAAGGTGTATCTTTCTTTAATTCACCACCTAATGGAGCCTGGTTGGTATCTGATACCTATTGTAGCACCTATGGTTTTTGCTTATCTTCTAGTATTACTTCAACCATAGACTCCTCATCTGATGTGTGAGTACTTGCAACATTTTCTGCTTCAACCTCCTTGGACTCTACCTGTTTATTGATGGAAATATCCTGTAATGTAATTTTCTTCTTTTTATACCAAAGCTTCAGGAATTTCTTCTGCACATTAATATTGATAGTACCAATAGATTCCATCTAAGGGTATCCCAAAATAACATCCACATTAGCCATAGCTAAAGCATAAAAATCAAAATGTAATACATACTTATCCATAGAAATTTTCAAATCTTTATAAACTTGCACCTCCTCATTATTAACCTGTGTGTGCTCCATTTGTTTGGTTAGGACTTGTAATCTTTTAGCCAAATGAACACTAATAAAATTATATGTGCAAATAAGATTGATAAACACAATGATCTTCTCTTTGTGAATAGATCCATGAACATGTAATAAGGAGACCCCAGTAGAAAATAACCCCTTATGTTTCTCATTATCTTGTTTTCTAGCATAAGACCATTTGTCTAAAAGGACTTTTTCGAATTCTTCATTAGGAAGGCTTACCAACTTCTTACTGTCAAGTGAGCTCCACCATATGGCAACCTCATCTTTAAAAAGAAGCCATGTTGTATTTTTCCAAAATCTCGGATTGAATGACTTTTCCTTTTTTAGGTATTATTCAATAGTAGGGCCATCATCTTTTCCTGTAAACCACAGCTTAGTGGAAGCCATGAAAAATAATGGGGGTTTTGAAAAAAAAGTACATATTTTATGCGACAAATCTAAAAGGGACACAACTCGGTCAATATGGCTCAAAATCCTTATTATGGCCTGTTTTCGGAAATGGAACAACCATTCTACATCTTTTTGTATGATAGAAATATCGACCTAGGCCTCTGGAAACTCAAATCACCGTTGCAACTGTCCCGCTGTCCCAAAAAATTCTGAAAATTTACTAATTTTAAATTAGTGATATCTCCCTCATCTGGACTCCGATTCAACCGGGTTTTTTTTTTGTTAATTGGGTTGAGTTTTCAAGAGGATCTCAGATCTGCAATTAGTTTGCCAAAAATTCCCCACAAAAACTATAAAAATTTACTGGAGAGCCATCATCCACAAATTGTTGTCAAAAAAAATCTACAAAAAAATGATTTTAAATCAGCGATATCTCCCTCATCTGGACTCCGATTTGTCCATTTTTTCTTTTGAATTTTGGTAATTTTCTACAAATAATCCAGATATTCTATTTGTTTTTGCAAATTTTGAACCCAAAGTTTCAAATCTGATCTACAAACTCGCCACCCCAAAAATTCCTGCAAAAAATTAAAAAAATTACTCCCCCTCGTCGCCCAAGAAAGTGATCTAATTCCACTTGTAATAGATCTTATCTGAAAATATACTAAAATAGAAAATATACCCAAAAATAACAAGATCTATCCAATAATATAACATGAAAACGTTTTTTATTGATAAAACCCTTGAGATAGGGCAACACCATATAACTACTCCTTAAGGAAGGAGAACACTCCACAAGCCATATGCTTGTCAATACAATAATCCTTGAAATCTCATAATGAAGAGTCTCTAGCCTCTATATAGGCTTCATACATACAATACCATGGGTCTCTCAATACCATACATCTAATACAATGGGCTTATCACATTATTCCTAACTACTTGCGGTCCCTTACATTATGTGGGTTAACAACTTTATTTACTAACTATAGCCCATCATATTATTACATTATTCCCTTGGGTACCTTTGTATGTACCCCATAATATTCCCTCTAGGTATATTACAAACGTTTATGAACTATTCCATTTGCATTAGTATGAATCTCGTTGAATGCATGTTGTTGTATATTTTTGTCGTGGCTAACTTGTGAACTATTTTGCAGGTTAACTTGTGACGTCTTTATGCTCGTGTGTTCCTTTCAAGTTGCGTATTATTACAGGCTTCTAAGGGACTCACTAATTTTCCTCTCATGTGTTAGAACCTTTCATACATTGCACTTGACCCTCCATAGAGTCATACACTTATTCACGAAAGTCACGATTACACCACTCTATGCATTATTGCAGCCAAGGCACATCATTAAAACCTAATGCTTCGACAACCGAGTCATATTCTGGATGGGGCTCCTACACCAAATGGTCTGAAGTCTAATTAAAACTTCATATCAGGGAGACACCCTAAATGTTGGCGGGTCCAACACCGTCAAAACATTTATATTACATTACATCGAATAAAATCTTCATATCTATCATATCTTAATTGTTTTAATAAAAATGATTAAAATCAAATCAATTATACATATATCTTCCATAGATTATCAAATTAAATCATTTATTACCTCAATAAGCATGTCTATTTTGGAATAGGGACTCCAAAATTTTAATTCAATTATCAATGATTATTAGTTGAATGTTAGGGATTAACCTCCATAAAATATTCTAGAATATTCTTAATAATATACACAAATCAAAGGCCGAGATTTATTTCCAAAGTAGTTATGCAATTTTTTGATCATTTAATTACATTTATTGATTATAATTATCTCATAAAAACAAGTGTCATATAAAATGAGTTATGGTTTTCGTAGTATATGGCATTGATAACCCATGGTGTTGACCCATGGTATTATAACAAAGCCTATTTACACATTAAGAATCTCCATGATAAAGTGGGGGTGAATCCCCATGGTTAAGAATCTTGTTACATGTTTTTTAAAAATGTATACATGTGTTTAACTTATATATTAATTCTTTAATAAATTTATTAATTGAAAAATGGCATATGAACATCTGTCATATAGACATGGGTGTCTTTTGGGCATATGGTATTAATAAGTCATGATATTGATTTGGACATATGATATTAATAGGTCATGATATTGATTTGGGCATATGGTATTAATAGGTCATGATATTGTGATGCGGGAGCATCCAGCTCACCGTAATTGGGCAAAAAGAATTCCAACCAGGTTCAAAGGCTATTGATCGATTGGACTGTTTAATTTTTTACTGTAATAATTTTTCTTTTAGTTTGTTTTACAAAGTCAGTGAATTTAGACATTTCTTTTTATTTCAGTTAGAATTACTATAGCTCAATTATTAGTTAAGGGATGGTCCGTTAAATTTGGGAAATAAGAACCAACTGTTCCTCCAAGTCTTGGAATGCCAAGTGATTATAGTTATTAACAAAAATAGTATTTCTGTAACCATATTCTGTATCAATTGGATTAACTGTAAAAATCAACTGAAAATAGAGAGGTATAAAAACAAATCAAATGTAACAGAGAGGGGTTCAGTTCAGTTGAGTTGAGTTGAGTTGAATGATAAGAAAAAAGAAATAGAAACAGTCAGAGCATTCAAACAGAAAGTTATTTGTCCATCTGTACCATCTTTATAAATATTTGCCTAAGTGAATTTTCTTTCTTTACGGCCTGATAAACTACCATACAGATAATATTTATCAAATTGCTATTGCAAGTATTCAAATACGAGTTACAGTCAAATATTAAACAACCAGACGAAGTCTCAGTAATCTACAGTCACAAATGACCGACAGCCATACATTCATTTCGCACACAGTTGAATAAGAATCCCAACATATAGCATCCAGAAATCGAAGGTGAGGGAATTGCGTATAAGCATCAACCATTTTCCAGTGTTCGAAGACATAAACAACAAACAACAAACAGAGACGGAGTACAAATGCAAAAAGGTAACGACGCTGTACATTTTCTTTTTCCATTCATAAATTTCATTTAGAAACTCGAAGGACCGCAGTTACAGTGATCATTGGTAAAGCCAAAACGATACTGTGAAAAACAAAGTCTGTTACCATACAAAGAGCAGAGTACGACATATAGTCGGAAAAGCCTTACAAACCAGAAACCCCGAACTAGGGTTTGACAAAACCAACCAACAACGGTTCCTATATCTTGTAACACTTAATACAGGAACAAACAGAATAATTACAACCGAGTCAAATTCATACAGCAACCGAAGGACTTGAACAAAGAACACAAAACCTTAACATTAATCAAAACTACAACCAGACGTTTGGGTTTCAGGCCTACCCAAGAAAAGAAACGACTGTACAAGCTAAACACTGGAGGATACACCGCCCAGGTTGCCAACAGAGACCTGCAAACATTAACACATTGACATTACAACGAAAGTGACGATGGGAAATCCAAGAACAAGTGCGAATGCCTGTGGAGAAATAGAAATACAGTGAAATTACCTGGAGAGCACAGCCGAGTGCAACCGTGTGACATCCTGAAGAGTTTGAGTGACTGCACACCAAAGGAACAAAGTGGGTTAGTTCCAGAACGAGAAGGCGAGCCATATTGAAACAAGGGCAGGAGTATTTACCTATTCCAAACGAAGGACGTGCGCCCTAAAGGTCCTGTGCTCGAAGGCAAATACAGTGCCGCACTGTGAGAGACCCAACCAACAGCAAGCGCGCTTGAGCCAAAGGAGTTCTGGGATGGGTGACCTCCTGGGAAGTCCTGGTTACCGGGTGCAAGCCCCGGAAGTGATGATTGATGCTATGTGATTCGTTCTCCACTTTTCACTAGTTTCAATCCCACTTCTTCACCCCTGTGAGCATCACCCGATGCAATGAGTGCTAAGTGAACTATTCAAAAATCATGAGAAATTAGTCAGTTACGACTACCTCTCATGGAAATGGTCATACGTGAATGACTTACTTAACGTAGTTGAATCCCAAAAAATGATATCTAATATAATGCACTGCGTAATCCCCCAAACTTAAATTCAAAAAAAGCAAATAATACTCAACTAGATTCGAACCAGAGACAACAAGGTTCCAGGAAAAACACAGCAAAACCACAGTGATTTCCAGTGACGACTACCAAAACCTCGACCAAGAACCACAAGATACACACAGACAGCAAGATATAATAACCAGTAACCAGTGCTTAACAATACTTTAAGGAATCCGCACATATAAGGAAGGAAAGAATAAAATTACTCACCGAAGTCAAGCCACGGAACCAGGCCGAATAGCCATCAAAACCAAATACCATTGCCATTAAACTTGCAAGCAGGTTGAATAGAGGAGGAGCCGAGTTTTTGCCAGCACGAGGAGGCGAACATACCAACAGAGCAGAGCATACAACATTCTACCAAAGAAACCAAGAAACCCTCGACTAGAACAGAAAACTTCAGAGCGAAAACAACGAAGGAACAATCGAGAAAGTGCCATAATGAACTAGGGCTAAGGCACGAAGGGAAAACGAGAGCAGTTCGAGGTGAAGTACAGGGAATTTACTCCCTGCATTAACTCTCTAGCTACCAACCTTCACAAAAATCCCGCGGACATAAGATTTTTATTTGCCACGTATACTATTTCCTCCGCGTGTAAAGTGTAAAGCGTATGCTAAGTGGGCTGGGTTACACCAGAGTGGTATCAGAGGATTGAGTTGAATAGATTTGGAAAAAATGGATGTAGGTAGATGAGGACGAGGCCGAGGTGCCCATAGAATGGCAGATGAGGCATTACGAGAAGAACTCAGAGTTCTTACTGCTCGTTTGGAAGCAGTAGAGGCAGGCAGGAGAAGAGATCCAGAAATGGGCGATGTGAGTGAAGAAGAAGTAGAAGTGGCAGCAGATGGACTTGAAGGCGAATCAGCAGAAGTGAAATTACTAAAGTTTGTCTTATTGTCAAACAGCAGACCAAAACCAGAACTCCCGACATACGATGGTAGTTTGTCTATTGATGTTTTGTTAGATTGGATTAGTGAGATGGACAAGTATTTTGAATGTGAGGAAGTTAGTGAAGACCGTAGAGTCAAGTTTGCAGCAACAAAGCTGAAAGGACACGCAGCTCTATGGTGGGACAGTGTCCAGAATGAGAGGAAGAGGTTGAACAAAACACCAATTAAAACTTGGACAAGGATGGTAGCTAAATTGAAGGGCAGATTTCTACCAAGGGATTATCAAATCGTGTTACATAGACAGGTACAGAACTTGAGACAGAGGGGACTAACTGTGAAAGAGTATACAGAGGAATTCTACCGAGTGAATTTGCGGGCCGGATATACATAGGATACGGCAGAAAGGAAAACCAGATATGTTAATGGAATGAGGATGGATATTTTGGATGAAATAAGTATTTTGTGTCCAAATAATACTGAGGAGGCATACCAGAGCGCAATTAAAGCAGAGGAGAAAATTAACCGAAGACAAAATGCCCGGAGAGGACGAGGGTCTACCAGAGGGAGAGGCCAGTCCTATGGCAGGGGCCAGACTGCCAGCAACAGCGAGGAAGCCAGTAGTTCGAGGACTTCGGGAACAGCAGAAAAAGGAGACGGAACGAGAGGTGGCAGATCGTTCCAACGCGGCAGAGGAAATGGCCCTGGAAGGGGAACTGGTTATCAATGCTATAGATGCCACAAGTGGGGGCACCGTTTGTTTGAGTGCCCAGAAACAGATTCAGCTGGACAGCGAGGTGCATATGTGGCGCAACCGGAGGAAACAGCAGCACCCCCTCAAGAGGTAGAGAATGCCCCAGAAACAGGAGAAGCTTTAGTGCTGCATAAGGTATTACTGAAACCAGTTGATGAGAGTGTCGAACAGACGCAGCGGAAAGCTCTGTTCAGGACAATTTGCAAATCACAGGGTAAGTGTTGTAAGATGATAATCGACAGTGGAAGTACGGACAATTTGGTGTCCACAAAAATGGTGGAAAAGTTGGGGCTGAAGCGTTTAAAACACCCTAGTCCGTATAGAGTTTCATGGTTACAAAAGGGGCACCAGTTACTGGTGGATGAGCAGAGTGAGGTTGAATTTCAAATAGGACGATATAAGGATAAAATTATTTGTGACATTATGCCGATGGACGTATGTCACATATTATTGGGCAGGCCTTGGCAATATGATAGGAAGGTGACACACGATGGAGTGATGAACTGTTATAAGTTCGAGAAAGATGGGGTCAGGCATACTCTTGTGCCTATCCAAGAAGAGAAGGAAACAACTGAAGCAAATGAAACCAAAGCATTGCTAATGAGCGGAAAACAGTTTTTAAAACAGGTTGAGAACAGTGAAATAAGTTATGTTGTAGTCAAAAAGACAAGGACAGTCCTCTTACATACAGAGATAACAGATTTACCCGTGGAAATACAGCAAATGTTGGAAGAATTTACAGATATAGTAGTGGACGACTTGCCAGACAAGTTACCCCCCAAGCGGAGTATCAGCCACCATATTGACTTCATACCTGGAGCCAGCTTACCAAATAAAGCAGCCTATCGAATGAGCCCCAAGGATAATGAGGAAATCAGGAAACAAGTGCAAGAACTATTGGACAAAGGTTTAATCAGAGAAAGTTTGAGCCCATGTGTTGTGCCAACAGTCCTCGCCCCCAAGAAGGGAGGAGAGTGGCGGATGTGCACCGATTCCAGGACCATCAATAAAATCACCATCCAGTATAGATTTCTGTTACCGCGTATGGATGATATGATGGACTGTTTAAGTGGGGCAGCTTACTTCTCTAAAATAGACTTAAAAAGCAGATATCACCAGATTCATATACGAGAAGGAGACGAGTGGAAGACAACTTTTAAAACAAATGAGGGATTATATGAATGGCTGGTCATGCCATTCAGGTTGAGCAATGCACCCAACACATTCATGAGACTCATGAATGAGATGTTGAAGGAGTATATTGGGAAATTTGTAATAGTTTATTTGGATGACATCCTTATTTTCAGCAAGACGAAAGAAGAACACTTCTGGCATGTGCGCAAAGTGTTGGAAAAGCTACAGCAGAACAAGTTATTAATAAATTTGAAGAAATGTACGTTTCTGCAAAGAGAATTAATTTATCTGGGATTTGTGATAGCAGAAAACGAATTAAAGATGGATCCGGAAAAAATAACAGCAATAATAAATTGGCCGTCACCGAAAAATTTATTTGAGGTACGTAGTTTCCATGGATTAGCAAGTTTCTATAGAAAGTTTATTAAGAATTTTAGCGGAATTTGTGCTCCTATGTTAGAGACCATCAAAAAGGCCAGCCAACCTTTTCGATGGACAGAAGCAGCAGAAAAAAGTTTTCAACTATTGAAAAAGAAGATAACAGAAAGACCGATTCTCAGGCTACCAGATTTTCAGAAATTATTTCAGGTACGTTGTGATGCTAGCGGAACAGTGATCAGGGCTGTACTCAGTCAGGAGGACAGGCCTGTAGCATTTTTCAGTGAAAAGTTGAATGAGAGTAGGCAGAAGTACTCCTCATATGACAAAGAATTTTACGCAGTGGTACAGGCTTTAAGACACTGGAGGCATTATTTGTTAGGGAACGAGTTCGTGCTGTTTTCAGACAATTCTGCATTGCAATATGTAATGCAGCAACACAAACTCAATCATAAACATGCCAAATGGGTGGAGTACTTACAGAGTTTTAATTTTGTGCTGAAACATATCAATGGACAAGCAAATAAGGTGGTCGACGGATTAAGTAGAAAAGCTCTACTTTTGCAGGAGAGTGCTGTACAGGTTTTGGGTTTTGAACATTTACAAGATCTTTACAAAACAGATACAGATATCAGAGAAGCCTGTGAGGCGTGCCAAAACCCTTTGATAAGGGGTAATAGTCCTTGGTTAGATTACAATATACAGGAAAAATTGCTATTTAAGGGAGGACAACTGTGTATCCCCAACTGTTCCATGAGGGAGAATATTATTCGCGAAAAACACAGCGGGGGTTTGGCTGGACACTTCGGTATAGATAAGACCTTGGAGCAACTTAGTCATTTCTATTTTTGGCTAAGAATGCGACGAGACGTACAACGTTTTGTGACTAAGTGTAAGGTGTGTCAATTAGCGAAGGGACACAGCCAGAACACAGGATTATATACGCCATTACCTGTTCCAGGCAGACCTTGGGATTCGGTGAGTCTAGATTTTGTTTTGGGACTGCCAAAAACGCAGAAAGGTTATGATTCAGTGATGGTAGTGGTGGATCGTTTCTCAAAAATGGCACATTTCATAACCTTGTCGGAAAACTAGTGACGCCACTCACGTGGCCCACTTGTTTTTTAATGAGATTGTCAGGTTACATGGGTTACCAACAACCATCCTATCAGACAGAGACGTGAAGTTCACAGGACATTTTTGGCGTACCTTATGGAAAAAAATGAACACCCAATTAAGCTACAGTTCTGCTTATCACCCACAAACCGACGGGCAGACAGAGGTTGTGAACAGAAGTTTGGGAAATCCGTTACGTAGCTTAGTCGGGGAGAATTCTCGGATGTGGGACCGAGTTCTAGCGCAAGCAGAGTTTGCTTACAACGATTCGCCAAATCGTAGCACGGGTCTCAGTCCCTTTCAGATCCTATATGGCATGCACCCTCGTGGAGTGCATGAACTTCGGGATCTTGGTTTACAGGAACGACGGAGTGCGGATGGAGAATATTTTGCTAATGCAATGAGGGATTTACACGAACAGGTGAAAGCAAAATTACAGGACAACAGCTCAAAATATAAACAACATGCAGATCTAAAGAGAAGAGAAGTTCATTTTGAGGTAGGGGACGAAGTCCTAGTACACTTGCGTAAGGAACGTTTCCCTAAGGGTACGTACAATAAACTAAAGTACAAAAAGATAGGGCCTTGTAAGATCTTGCGAAAATTTTCGGCAAATGCCTACGAAATACAACTACCACCCGGAATAGGCATATCACCTATCTTCAATGTGGCAGATATGTTTCCGTATACAGGCGATCTGATGGAGGAAAAGAAAGATGGACCCGGACAATCCACGCGGAACACCCAGGAAGACGGAGAAACTTGGAAAAGACAGATGCCTTATGTCCAACCCCCTGAGATTGAAGGCATCCTCGAAACTCAGGTAGTTAGACGTACTCGGCGGAAAAATTATTTTCAGTACCTGGTCAAGTGGAAGAACCGTCCGATTGAGGACAGTTCATGGCTTGATGCCACGCAGATTGGACGAACAGGAACGTCGGTCGAGGAGCTCATGAATCGGAGTCATGATCTCTTTTCACCCCGGGAGCCTGATGCAGGAGCATCCAGCTCATCGTAATTGGGCAAAAAGAATTCCAACCAGGTTCAAAGGCTATTGATCGATTGGACTGTTTAATTTTTTACTGTACTAATTTTTCTTTTAATTTGTTTTACAAAGTCAGTGAATTTAGACATTTCTTTTTATTTCAGTTAGAATTACTGTAGCTCAGTTATTAGTTAAGGAATGGTCCGTTAAATTAGGGAAATAAGAACCAACTGTTCCTCCAAGTCTTGGAATGGCAAGTGATTATAGTTATTAACAAAAATAATATTTCTGTAACCATATTCTGTATCAATTGGATTAACTGTAAAAATCAACTGAAAATAGAGAGGTATAAAAACAAATCAAATGTAACAGAGAGGGGTTCAGTTCAGTTGAGTTGAGTTGAGTTGAATGATAAGAAAAAAGAAATAGAAACAGTCAGAGCATTCAAACAGAAAGTTATTTGTCCATATGTACCATCTTTATAAATATTTGCCTAAGTGAATTTTCTTTCTTTACAGCCTGATAAACTACCATACAGATAATATTTATCAAATTGTTATTGCAAGTATTCAAATACGAGTTACAGTCAAATATTAAACAACCAGACGAAGTCTCAGTAATCTACAGTCACAAATGACCGACAACCATACATTCATTTCGCACACAGTTGAATAAGAATCCCAGCATATAACATCCAGAAATCGAAGGTGAGGGAATTGCGTATAAGCATCAACCATTTTCCAGTGTTCGAAGACATAAAGAACAACCAACAAACAGAGATGGAGTACAAATGCAAAAAGGTAACGACGCTGTACATTTTCTTTTTCCATTCATAAATTTCATTTAGAAACTCAAAGGACCACAGTTACAGTGATCATTGGTAAATCCAAAACGATACTGTGAACAACAAAGTATGTTACCATACATAGAGCAGAGTACGACATATAGTCGGAAAAGCCTTACAAACCAGAAACCCCGAACTAGGGTTTGACAAAACCAACCAACAATGGTTCCTATCTCTTGTAACACTTAATACAGGAGAAAACAGAATAATTACAGCCGAGTCAAATTCATACAGCGACCGAAGGACTTGAACAAAGAACATAGAACCCTAACATTAATCAAAACTACAACCAGACGTTTGGGTTTCAGGCCTACCCAAGAAAAGAAACGACTGTACAAGCTAAACACTAGAGGATACGCCGCCCAGGTTGCCAACAGCGACCTGCAAACATTAACACATTGACATTACAACGAAAGTGACGATGGGAAATCCAAGAACAAGTGCGAATGCCTGTGGAGAAATAGAAATACAGTGAAATTACCTAGAGAGCGCAGTCGAGTGCAACCGTGTGACATCCTAAAGAGTTTGAGTGACTGCACACCAAAGGAACAAAGTGGGTTGGTTCCAGAACGAGAAGGCGAGCCATATTGAAACAAGGACAGGAGTATTTACCTATTCTAAACGAAGGACGTGCGCTCGAAAGGTCCTGTGCTCGAAGGCAAATACAGTGCCGCACTGTGAGAGACCCAACCAACAGCAAGCAAATAATACTCAACTAGATTCGAACCAGAGACAACAAGGTTCCGGGAAAAACACAGCAAAACCACAGTGATTTCTAGTGACGACTACCAAAACCTCGACCAAGAACCACGAGATACACACAGACAGCAAGATATAATAACCAGCAACCAGTGCTTAACAATACTTTAAGGAATCCGCGCATATAAGGAAGGAAAGAATAAAATTACTCACCGAAGTCAAGCCACGGAACCAGGCTGAATAGCCATCAAAACCAAATACCATTGCCATTAAACTTGCAAGCAGGTTGAATAGAGGAGGAGTCGAGTTTTTGCCAGCACGAGGAGGCGAACATACCAACAGAGCAGAGCATACAGCATTCTACCAAAGAAACAAAGAAACCCTCGACTAGAACAGAAAACCTCAGAGCGAAAACAACGAAGGAACAATCAAGAAAGTGCCATAATGAACTAGGGCTAAGGCGCGAAGGGAAAACGGGAGCAGTTCGAGGCGGAGTATAGGGCATTTACTCCCTGCATTAACTCTCAAGCTACCAACCTTCACAAAAATCCCGCGGACATAAGATTTTTATTTGCCACGTGTACTATTTCCTCCGCGTGTAAAGTGTAAAGCGTATGCTAAGTGGGCTGGGTTACACCATATTGATTCGCAGTATTGTAATAATATAGCAAGTTCAATAATATATCTAGTACATTAAAGATTATAAATATTATTTAATTTTAACTCCTATTTACGTTAAATGGATTTTATTTACTTATCTACTATAATCATTTTCGAGATAAGTATTCAATATTAAAGCATATTTCATGGTAATATGACAACTTTATGGAAGCCTAAGTTCTATCTTTAATACAAATTATTTTGTAGAAATAACATTGTAGTTATTTTTTCCCAAATTTCAACATTTGGCATATCTAGACTACTTTTTTCTAAAGTTCAACATGTAGCATGCCTAGACTATGACACTCAAGTTTCAATATATATTATTTTGTCATCTCATTATTTCTAGTTTTGCAGATAAGTATTCAACATTAAACACATTCCACAACTAAAATGACAACTTTGTTTTATCAATATTTAATGAAATGGTTGATTTTATCATAATGTCAATGTGTGAGCAAGTTGGGTTGTTGGTACACACAACAACCATTGAAATTTCTAAATGTTATACTTATTCATGTGTTGTGTATCCCTTAAGCAAAGTTTGAGCATTTTCGACATGTGGAAAAAGAAAAAAAGAAAAAGTCGTAAACAATCACAACACAAATTGAAAATATTAAAAGGAAAAGGTTATTTTTATCTTTAAATTTTTTATTTATGATGTAATCATGGTGGTTATCTAAAGTTTTGTTATCACTTTAATGGTTAGACAAGAAAACCATACAATAATATAATAGATAGAACTTTTACTCTCTAGATCGAATTAATTAAATTAATTATTTGAAAATATATCATTAAATAAACTCAAAATTATTATGTCCCTGGGACATATAACATCCATTTTGGTCTATTACTATCTTTGTACAACAACACAATATTTCAATGTTTTAATGTCCAACATTAGAAAATATATATATATATATATAGAAAGATAGATAGATAGATAGATAGATATTTTTAAAAGCAATTTATTCCTCATTTGATTGGAGGAGAGAGGCATGCATCATGCCTCAGTGTTTGTGTCATACATGGGGTGTCGGGATGACGATAGTCTTGTTGCACGATATTCCTACTACATTAATTCGTTGATTTTTTCTACTGGATATCTTCTGGATAAACTGCCAGTACAATACTTGACTACATGTTGTGATTGTTTTTTATCCGGTGTGTAATGCTTCAAGTTTGCAAGAACATCCTCTCGCCCTACTTTGTCAATTTTTCAAGGTTTAGAACAGACGGAATCCCAACCCCACATGATGCTCCCCTATTTCTGCAAGGTAGATCTCTTATCCTCCAACAAACACAATGAGACTCTTTTGCTCTGTTTCATTCCCTCTTTTGAATAAGCATGCACATCAAAATCGTGAAAGCTATCTTTGGGTCCATTTGTTTCAAAAGGAAAAAGGAGGGGTGGGCAGACAGATGTTTTTAAGAAAACAAAAAGTTATTAAGCCAAGCGGTTAGATATGAATTCAAGCTAATGGAAAGGTGGATTTCATGTGAAAATGTGTCTATGTAAAACCCTCATAATCCATGTAAAATTGTTCCTCTAATCTCTATTAAAAGTGTGTGTAATTAATATATGCGCTAGTATGTCTTGTGTTTCCCTAGTATAATCGAGTTTGATACATTTGAAATATCTATGTGAATCAACCGGGGAAAGATAAACCCTTTTGCGCCTTATTCATTTCTTGGGCCTTTAGGTTATCTAAGTGGTTACAATGCATGTAAACATGCAGAGGATCAGTTAGATAGGGGAACATTTTTTTGTTTGTTCCTGTCTCCATCTCGATCCTTTAACTATCCTGCATTTCTTAAAGTAATGAGAAACTCCCCTTGTCGCAAGCTGATTCGAGATATTTTGGGCGATACATTAATTAACAGAGTCATCACCCCTTTTCCTCATCAACTCCCATCTTGGTTTTCAGACGTCAAGAAGGGTAGGCAAATTGTGGAAGGCGAAATACCACTGAGGAGCGAGATTAGTCTAGTAACGGGGACGAGAGAGAAAATCATTGTTGATTGTCATCCCAATCTCGGTCTTAGTAGGTGGAAAGTGTTAGGGAGGAGGTTTCGAGGTAAAACGTTGAGCCAAGATAGATTAACTCCTTTAGAGTAGGCCTTGGACACATAGTGTTTCCACCAAAGCTTAGTGCAAAACATAAAATCGCAATATAAGTTCGTCGAGTCGAGATAAAGTCGCAGTTGATAATCTTAAATTTTGATTTATTCTATTTTCTATTTATTCATTAATCACCATATATTTTCATGCCACTTAACTATTACAATTCATAAACTGTGTATAGTGGTTAATATATAATATTTTATAGTTTATATGTGTTGGATTCTACACATCATATCTAAGTTATATGGAAACATTAATGATGTTTTAGGAAAGTCATTAACCATCAAAGATATGTTTGAGGGACTTAAATGATTGTTTGGTGAGATGGGTGAGATAAGAATTTTAATTGCATTTGATTGGAAAAACAACTTATAACAACCATTTTTCTAGTCAAATTCCAATTTTGCATGATTATAGAAACAATGATATTTTTTTAAAGGTGGTTCACAGACATTGAGTGGTCGCTACATCCATGGAAAAATTCAAGTAGATCAATTCAAAGGGATCTACCCGTTGGCCAAACTAGCAAGGCCTAAACCCCAGGGGCGTCGAGGAGATTTGACCTCGTCACCTCTCAATAGGTGAGGTAATTAGTAACAAGAACTCAACCAATTGGGCTATCCCTTGGGGTTGTAGAAACAATGATATTATATTATTCATTAATTGGTTTCTTATATTTTAATGTGATAAATAATGTCATTTAATAATGTTAATTAAGAAATAAATCATTCATGGGAAGAAAACCAAATCTCTAAAACAATCATTTCATGCTCACTATTTTTATAAAGACTGTAATGCAAATCATTTAATGGACATTGCCACAATATTTGTGCATTCATTTTGCTCCTTCTGCATCCTTTGTTATCATCTGTGTGCATATTTACGACTTTAGTGGAAAATAATGTTTCGGGAGGTGGGAAGTGTTAGAGATGAGGTCGTGAGGTAAAATTCTAAGCCAAGATAGATTAACTCCTATAGAGTGGGCCTTGGACATAGCACTTGGCCACATAGTGTTTCCGCCAAAGCTTAGTGAAAAACATGAATCCACGATATAAGCTTGCCGAGGCGAGATAAAGTTGCAACTGACAATCTTAAATTTTGATTTTTTTTTTTTTTTTAACTTGCATTATTTGTAAACCCATGGACATTTGCTACATTCAACTCTTGTTGATAATTATGTTAATTGGGGTTTATATTTTTGAATAAGATTTTTAGAATTTTAATTTAATTATGCAAAATTATTAGGTGGATGATAGGGATTCAACCTCCATAGAATGATGTAGAATATTATTGGTAGTATACACAAACAAAAAATTAAGACTTACCTCCAAGATAACTATGCTCTTTGATTGATTTTGGAACCGATTGGGGGCCGAAGGAGCGCAGCAGCAGGTAGGTGCGGGAAGCAAGGTTTGAGCCAGTCTTAGGCCGTAGGGCCGAGGACAGGGCCATCTCCAATGGACGAGGCGCAGAGCAGCAGACTGTCATTAAAATACAACGAAGGTTGGGAAGGATTGGTGGAGGCCCACGACCTGTGAAGATCAGATACCCGAAGGTCAACAACGGCAAAAATCCTGGTAAATTCTTCTTGGGGAATAGGATTAGGTCTCTTCTGACATCGATTTCTCAGTGACCGACCAGCCGACAAAGTTTCATAACCTGCTCAGTAATCATGGTTAGTCTGGAGGAGGGCATCGACCTCGATCCAGCGAAGGAAGATATTCTCACTGTCTGGGGGAAAGCCCCAACATCTGAGAACGTTGCTCGGTATTTTGGATCGGTGGAAACCCCAGCACCTTCCCCGTACTGCTCGGACTCCGACAGATCGACCCATACCCACTCAGTCGAGGCCAAGGATTCGCTTGAGAAGGTATTAGTGCACCTGGAAGGCAAGAAACAGCATCAGATCCATAGATCGAGCAGGGGATGCACAAAAGAGACGGAGAGGGGGACCAGATTCACGTAGATCTTCAGGTGTCTAGGGAAGAAGACAGACGTTCAATCCAGAAAGGCCAGGTAAATAATCAGCCTCTGTTCGAAAACCACCATCCCCCTCTTTCGTATACGAAGGATACTTGCCTGGAATCAGATCTTTTCCCCCAGATCCCCGGGCCAGATGTGCATAGAGGGCAGCTAAGGAACGAAGCCCTTAGAGTACCTGAAAGAGGAGCAAAACCAGCAGAAGGGCAAAGGAAAAAGCAGAAACTGATTAAATCCCAAGGAGTAGAAGGGGACTTAGTGCTGGGCATGGATGTCCAGATCGAAGAAGTTTTGGAGGTCGCTGAATGCACCCTGGTAGGCAGAGTTAGAGGGAAGAAACTCTCGCCTGTATACATCCAAACCTGGGGCATGCAGAAGTGGCATTCAGATTTAATCAGAGATTTTCAAGTGCAGACCTTAGCAAAAGGATGGTTCTCAGTCCGATTTGAGAACAGAGAGGCAGCTGATTGGGTACTGAAGAGGCATTGGTCGATCGAGAACATTCCGGTGCTGTTCAAAAACTGGAGCCCCATGTTTGATGCTATCCACGAAAAGGCCGATGTCTTCCCGGTTTGGGTTAGAGCGCCAGGGCTGCCTTCATTCCTTTGGGTTGAATCGGTGTTTAAGGCGATGGGGAACCGGCTGGGTTCTTACTTGGAGGCAGACATGTCTTTCCAGGAAACACACAACAGGGCAATGGCGAGGATCCTGGTTAATCTTAGACCCAGTGGAGGATTGGCCGAGAAAATCATCCTTCAATATAAGGATTATGTGTTTGAACAAATCTTGGACTACGAATACCTGCCGTTCCGCTGTCACAGATGCCATGAGTACGGGCACTTGGCTAAGGATTGCCCCTTAGGAAGTCGGAGGAGAAGGTCCCAGAGATCGCTGGAGAGAACGGATAAGA
>APFE030332773.1:2275-18077 GCA_000404065.3 Pinus taeda
TGGAAACAATTCAAAAGCTACATGGAAACCCAAAGATTATTGTAAGTGACAGAGATCCCATTTTCACTGAAAATTTTTGGACAGAATTATTTTCTTGTCTTGGTACTCAGTTAGCTCATAGCTCATCTTATCATCCTCAATCTGATGGGCAAACTGAGATAGTAAACAAATGTTTGGAAGGATATCTTCGTTGTTTGTATCTGATAAACAGACACAATGGGTCAAATGGTTGCCTCTAGCTGAATGGTGGTATAACACTTCCTTCCATACAAGAACAAAAATGACCCCATTTATGGCACTTTATGGATATCAGCCACCATCCATCACATCATATTTAAGAGAAAATTCTAAGGTTCAAGCAGTGGAACATCACATCGAGCATCAACACAAGTCCTCCAACTCTTAAAGGATAACCTTGTGTTGGCACTGAGAATGAAACAACAGGAAGATCAACATTGCAGCGAAAGAAGTTTTGATGTAGGTGATTGGGTATTCCTACGGCTACAACCATATAAACAAATTTCCCTCAAGCAAGCTAAGAAGGATAATAAATTATCACCAAATTATTATGGTCCGTACAAGGTGTTGCAAAAGATTGGTACTATGGCATACAAATTGGAGCTTCCTGCAGCTTCTCGAGTACACCCAGCTTTCCATGTTTCATGTTTAAAGAAAGTTATAGGTGACAAGCTCCCAGTTCAAACAATATTGCTAGAACTTGACGATGAATTAAAAATTATATTGGAACCAGAAGCAGTCACAGAAACAAGAACTCGACAGCTACGAAATCGATCAATTTCAAAGTATCTCATCAAGTGGAAGAACTTATCCACTGAAGATTCAACATGGGAGGATGAGAATTTTATACAGAAGCATCTAGAACTACTCAATCGTTTAGGGCAACACTTTTTTGAAGGAGAGGGGCATGTTAGGTCCCTACAATACCAGTGATTACCCCATTACTATTGTATTTGTTTCCCTTATTAATATTGTTGTGCCCCTATTGTCCCCATATTGTTATTACTGTGCTCCATAGAATCCTTCTATTGTTATTTTTGTGCCTTTATATTATTATTGTTAGGTCGGCTGGGTTATATTGTGATTCCTTAGACTCCTATATATAGAAAGGAGGTTTTGTGATTTGAATCATCAAGGAATCATTCATTTGTGTAATGTAAAGGAGGTTGCCCCCTCGAAAAGGCTGAATTCTAAGGAGTTGATCTATCCTTTCTATCTTTTTATGAGCTAGTTTCATAACAATCTATGTCTTGGAAGGTAGCCAAGAGCATTTTTACTTTATAAAATTTCAAGAAAGTTAGCTTTGGCAAAAAAGGTTGGGACACCTTAGCTTTTCTCAATTATACAAATGAAGCAAAATGGGAGCAGTTCGTGACTTGCCCAATATATCTCCACCTAAAAATAACATCTACAAATCATGTCAATTTGGTAAGAAAAAGAGATTTCAGTTTAAAGCTAAAGAAGGTACTTCAAGTAAGCTACTTGAACTTATTCATATTGATTTGTGTGGTCCTATGAGAAACAAGTCTCCCCGTGGTGAAGAATACTTCATATTATTCATTAATGATTTTACAAGAATGTGTTGGATTGGTTTACTAAACCATAAACATGATCACATAAAATGAGTTAGATCTTAAAATCAAATATCTTAGATCTGATAGAGGAGGAGAGTTCATATCAGATGATTTTTTCAACTATTGTGAAAAACATGGCATCAAAAGACAGTTTTCTATAACTAAGACTCCTCCAACAAAATGAAGTGGTAGAAAGAATGAATAGAACAATCCAAAAAATGGCACACGCCATGCTTGATGAGTTAGGAACACCTCATACCTTCTGGGAGGAAGCAACACATACAACCATGAATATACTCAACAAATCTCATGTTCGAGTAAACACTAATAAAACTCCACATAAACTATGGTTTGATAATCCTACAACTGTCAAACAATTTAGAATTTTTGGAAGAAAATGTTACATAAAGAAAAATGATCATAAGATTGGAAAGTTTGAATCTACAACTGATGAAGGAATCCTTCTTGGATACTCTTCTAGAAGAAAGAGATATAAATTATATAATAAAAGCCTTCAAAATATTGTTGAATGCATAGATGTTGTGATTGATGAAGCATCTACAAGTACCAAAAAGGAAGCACCAAAAGATGAAAAACATCTCCCTACTATAATCCAAAAGATTGTAGGAGAAGGAAATAGAGAAGCATCAGAAGAAGGAAATGAAAATACAGATACATTTGAAAAACTTCCTTCAAGGTATGCTCATAAAAATCATCCTGAATCTCAAATTCTAGGTGAAAAGGAAGTAGGAATAAAAACTAGAACAACTCTTGTTGGAGCTTCTAGTTACTTAGCCTTACTAACCACAATTGAACCTAAAAATGTGAATCAATAAAGCAAAGATGAATGTTAGGTTAAGGCAATGAATGAAGAACTTGATCAAATAGAAAAGAATCATACATGGGAGTTAGTACCAAAAACGCATGATAAAAATTTTATTGGGACAAAATGGGTGTTCAAAAGAAAATTGAATGAAAATGGAGAAGTAATTTGAAAGAAACCAAGATTGATGCTCAATAGGAAGGGATAGGCTTTGAAGAAACATTTGCACCTATAGCTAGACTTGAAGACATAAGCATGTTTCTTGCATTCTCAAGCTTTCATAACTTTAAAGTATATCAAATGGATGTTAAATTTTCATTTTTAAATGGGGATATAGAAGAAGAAGTTTATATTGAACAACCTGAAGGTCTCATTCTAGGAAAGGATAAATATCTTGTTTTCGAACTTAAGAAGGAACTATATGGGTTAAAACAAGCTCCTTGTGCATGGAAATATCATCTTGACGATTATTTTCAGCAACAAGGCTTCACAAAAGGGTTTGCAGATAGCAACCTATATATCAAATTTGATACATACAATCTTTTGATAGTTATTGTTTATGTAGATGACATCATATTTAGAATTAATGTAGAATCTATTAGTCAAGAATTTTCTTCAGTTATGCAGCAAGAATTTGAGATGTCTATACTTGGTGAACTAACATGCTTCCTTGGTCTTCAAGTTCAAAAAACTAAGAATGGTATCTTTATTTATCAAACAAAGTACCTCAAATAGATTTTGAAGAAATGTAGAATGGAAGATTGTAATCCTGTATGCACACCAATGGTAACAGGATGCAATCTTAGTCAAAATGATGATTCTCCTTCAGTCATTCAACCATAATACAGATCTATGATTGGCATCTTTCTCTACCCTATAGGCGCAAGTCCAAATATTATGCATGCAATTGGAATTGTTGGATGATTTCAAGGAAATCCTAAGGAATCTCATCTCCAAGCACTTAAGAAAATATTCAAGTATCTACAAGGAACTCAAGATTTTGGTCTATGGTATCCCAAAAATGCAAACTTTTTACTTTGCTTACACAGATGCAGATTGGGCAAGTAATATTGATGATTGCAAGAATACTAGTGGAGGAGCATTTTATTTGGGACCCCACTTGGTTTCATGGTTCAACAAGAAACAAAGCTCCATCGCTTTATCTACTGTTGAGGCAAAATATGTTGCTATTGCATCTTGTTGTACTCAACTTCTATGGACGATATGTTCAAAATAACAACAAGAAATGTTAAAAATAACATCAAGAAGAAAATCCTAATTTAATTTTTCCTTGAATTAAATTGGGAATTAAATTGTAGTTCCACATCGCATGACAACTTGTAATAGTTAACTAAGTTAATTTGACTTAGTTGGCTCATTTAATTCAAGTTAAGGATCTAACTAGAGTCGTGTAGAGTGTCTCCTACAATTAGGAGCACTATTTGAGTTTACTTTGAGTTGTAATTATTTAATTCAGTCTAACTAAGTTAAATTCAATTAAACTAGTTCCAACTGATGGAGGAATTAGTGGAAGATACAATAGTGAGGTGTAACTTGTAGCAGTGGGGTGTAACTTACTATAGTGAGGTGTAACTTACTGTAGTGGGGTGTAACCTACGGTAGCAGGGTGTAACTTGCAGTAGTGGGGTGTAACTTGCAGTGACCAATAAACTAAGGATTCACTCATAATTAACTCATGCATGTCAAACCAGAGAATGACCCAGTTGAGATTGGAGTTTAGGGACAGTTTACTATCAATTTTAAAATCATATAGATGAAATTGATGGTGCATGAAGTCAGAGGAAGGCCTATGAGGATTGCATAATTCATAACTGAGAAATTTCCACTTTAAATAGAGGCTAATTCCCAAAGGAACAATGCAAGGAATTAAGAGCTTGGAGGCTTGGAAATTTGGCTAAGTATTGGCCAAAGGTAGTTAGTCAGGTAGAGGATAGAAAATACTTGTGCAAGTTGAGTTCATGGTTGAGAAAAGTATATTGTGTTCATCTAGATTCTTTGACTAGTGCAATATACAGATAGCATGGCTTTTTAGTCTTGGCTTTCCCCATAAAATTATTGTGTTATGTGTGATTGAATTCTTTATCTTATATGCTTCATGATTTCATTGATCACTTATTATTTTCGCTGATGAGTAGAGTAGATTCATGTCTATTATTTTAGCATATTGCAATCTGCAGTTTGAATTTGAAAGAAATTTCTACATGATACAAACATTGCAAGACGTTCAAGTCACTTGTCCTCAACCTCTACCTATTGTCTATGAAAATACAAGTGCAATATGTATCTCTAAGAATCACATCATGCACTCAAAAACCAAGCACATTCCAATCAAATATAATTTTATAAGAGAGCAGGTGCTTGAACAAAAGGTCAAACTAGAGTATGTTCCTTCAAAGGAGAAATTTACAAGTATATTTACAAATCCACTTCCACGTGATTCCTTTAAATATCTCAAATAGAAATTAGGAATTATTCCTGCTTCATCACTATGCTAATTGTTCTAACATGTGTTTTATGTTGAGGGGTAGCTGTGATTGTAAAATACTACAATTTAATTTTTGTGTGCAGATGGTATGAAGGAAAGTCACGTATATATGTAGTTTCTGAGTTAGATATGTGCGTATACATCTCAGTGGTTAATACCAAATGGCACATATTAAGGGGGAGCCTCCTATATACATTCATCATTTCATGTTTGGTGAGTCTATTTCTACCATTGGTTTGTTGCAATCTGTTGGTTCAGGGGGAGCAACTATTATAACCCTAAATCCCTTGTTGGCATTATGGTTTCATAAGCATGTCTTGTTGCATATTGTTGTTGATGACTAGATATTTTTATTGTTACTACTGGAAATTTATATGTTGTCATTCTATCATTATGTCATCATTGATGCATGGGTTGCATGTAGTGACATTATGAATGATTCCTATATGGTGCTTGAGCTACATTTGGAAAAGTTATTGTTGTCAAACATTAATAAAGAAGATACATATATTTGTTGATAATGTCGTCGGCCAGTTCTATGTCTTGTGATGTTGGAGGTCCTCTTGGTTCTCACATATGTTATTGATACATGTTCATGTTGCCTATGGTGGCTAATATTTTTTCTTAAGGATTGTGACTCTTCATACTTATGAAAAGATTATGCTGACCTTGATGACATAAGTTCAAGAGGATGAGTTGTTGAAATAGCTTTATTGCACTATCTTATGCTTCTACTACAGTTTCTTGGTGATACTTGGAAGCATTTCATATTTGGCCATGTGTTGATGATGTTGGAAAGATTGATGCTACAAAGCTTCTTAATGATGAGGATGTTCATGTTACTTCTATGTTTCTGCTATCATATGTTCATGTTGTCGGTTCCTATATGGTGTATGATGGTTTTTGATGACTATCATGATCTTGCTACCTCATTGTTGAGGTCCTTATTTTGGTCATAAGCATCATATATATCTTCTGATGTAAAAGGTCATGTAAAGACCCATGTTGTAGTCATTCTACTATTCAGTCATGTATGGTCTAGTAGGATCAAATCATATTATGTATGTAATCCCATTATGTTGGGAAATTGATGTAAAATTTGAATGAAATATGTAACCTCATTGTGTTGGGTGATTGATGTAATAATAAGTCATTCATCCTAGGAATGGTCATTTTTGGTTGATTAATAAGGTATTGATATCTATTGAATATCTTCAAAAGGTCCAACATATGCTAAGGTGGAGCATCGTCAGTATGAAGTTATCATATTCAGCAGATCATATCTACAGTGATGCTCTCTACAAAGGGGGAGAGAAGCCTTCATTCAACATTGGTCATCCATTTGCCCCTGATGTTAAAGGGGGAGAGAAGCTTAGTGTTTGGATAAGAATTTTTGATGATAAGTATTGGTATTTACAAGTGTGTTTGTAGGTATTTACAGGTGATTACCAAACACCAAATTGGTTTCCATCAAGTCCAAAGGGGGAGATTTTTGGCATTATGGCTAATTTGTTGTCCTTGATGGAAACCTACTTGATAAAGATGTCAACATTATGATGACAATATTTTTATGATGACAAGATTATTATGCAGACTAATAAAGATGCTACGTGTTATGAACAAAGGAATGTTAGTTTAGAGACAGATGAATGGTAAAAGAAAATTTTGAGAAAGTATGCACGGATCCTTAGAGGCAAGGTTATGTACATACACAGGTATTATGAAGAAAAGTTGTGTACATAATATGCACCATGGTAATCAGGATACTATGGGTATTTAGCATGGTATTAACGCATAGTAATGGGTGTGATAATGGATATTTGATCCCAACAAAGAATACCAACGACATTACTAAGGCATTGGCATAAGGTATTAACTAAGTTGAATCTATATAAAGAGATGGAGATCAAGGTGTTGGGAGTGAAAGTATTGGATTCCCTAAGGATGATTTGATATGAAATAGGTGTGCACCACGGAGCAAGGAGAAGACTCAGTCTGAAATATCTGAAGTATGTTGACATATATGCTTGATTGGTTTACTTGTTGCAAATGTCTAAGTAGTTAACATTGATGAAACTATGATGATGGTGATACTATGACCTAAATTATTTATTCATGTGTCTGTAGTATTGATTGGAAAAGGTTGCAAAAAGTGAAATTGTGTCTGTAACAAAATTTTTTCAAATTTGTATGCATGTTTGTTTGGGAATACTTGCATACATACGCGAATTCATCTCTGTAGGGTCACGTGTATATTTTTTGAGACATTTTTTGTATGTGCAGATCTTTACACGGGTGTTCTGCATACTAAGCATGTACATGTGCAGATATTCCTTATGGAAGTCACGTATACAAACTAGAGTATGAAATGATTATTGATGTTTATAGTTGGTGATGTCTGGTTTATTTGCTACTGTCTGTCAATGATGTCTCTATCATGATGATCTATGTCTGACAATGAAAATTAAGGTGATATGGTTGAACTGATCAGTTTTAATGGTACAAAACTTTGATTGGGTATATTATCTATGGTCTGTAATTGGTTCAGAAATATGTGATTGGTTCAATGATTTGTAACTGGTGAAATGGTCTATGTATGGTTCAGTGATTAATAATTCAATGCTCAGTATTTTGATATTTGGTGTCATACAAATAAGATGTGTATTTACGCAAGTCCTATTTAGTACAGTCACATACATAATTTGATGTTTGTTGTTTCTGATTGGGTTATGCATTTAGTGACTTGATGCTTCGGAATTTTAGTTTATTTGTAGTGTGATAGTGTCTCAGATTCAATGCTTCAATGCAACATGTTTATTTGGGTTTATGGTTGATATGGGTCCATTTTTGACAATTTGATGATGTTGAAAATTGGCAACAAGAAATTGCTAAAAATAGAAGTGCTAAAAATAGCAGTTTGGGCATCAGTGCTGGATTCGGCAATAGGGAATGAAAAATGGAAGTGCTAAAAATAAAAGTTCTATTTTTAGCATCTCAAGTTGGATTCCTATTTTTTACACAGTAATTTGTCATCGTTGGTCACCATCCCTGTTACCCATGTTTTCGTAAATTGGAGGATACATTCCGGGACCTGTGACCAGTGACATAGCCTAAAAACACTTGCATTATGTTCCCCTGAGTATGTACTTCATGTTCCCTGAAGACACCTTCTGCAAATTATCCCTGAAAAGTGCCCTTTTTCTATTGGCGCTGGTACAAAGTGTCTTATCCACGCCAATCACTAAGATCTTTAAAAGGGGGCACGCCCATTGGCGCTCTGTCCTAGAGCAACACTTGCGCCAACTAAATTTGGTAATGATTTTTGGCCAACGCGCACCCATATGTTTTTTCCTCTCAGATCATGAAGTCCTTTGAGGGAAAAATCCATCTGATAGAGGTCGAGAGTCATCATCTATCCTTGACACCTATCCTCAGTAGCTTTTCAGAGATAATTCCAATCCACAATGGGTGTCCTAGTACATTGAACCTTCCTCCCTTACCCATCTATAAAAGTCTGTCCTCATGCATTAGATAAGCTAGTTTTTGTGAGTGCTGGAGTAATGCTAGAGTGATAGTAAGAATTTTGAAGCATAGGGAGGTTATGCTGCCGGAATCCTAAGAGAGAGGAGGTCTATTGCAAGGCATACATAGCTGCTCGCCCAGCCAGAGAATAGGTTCAACGTCAGAACCTTGGTTGTATCTTTCTCTACTTTTTATTCATTAATAGACGACTATCATTATGGTTCCACTCTTATTGTCTTCATAATGATGATTGAGTTATATCCTTTCTGACTGATATATAATTGCATCTATTGGATTTTATGCTTGTATTTGTGTCGTTCTTTGCATGTGCAGGTGTCTGTTCACGAGGATCGTGGGGATTGTGACTAGCCGCAGCAAAGGAACGGGAGCGACGATTCTTCTACAAGTATTAGCATTGGAATCCAGGTAGGCCCTCATCATCGATCTTTGATTTGCAATTAGGAACTTGCGTGTTATCATTGATTGATTGTTGCTAGACCCATGTTGGGCTAGTGGGATCGCCTCTATCCGCAGAGGGGATTTACCTGTTCAACAATTTGGTGACTCCACTGGGGAGATAGCTTGTTGTTTGATTTGTAAACTTTAGACGAAGACTGAAGTACAGCCAGATAGCCTTCGAAACACTATTGCTTTGCATTAGTGAAGTAGATCAAAGCCACTTCAGTCAATCTCCGGTTTGGTTTACGGACTGAACAATTTTGGAGTTTGTCTTGCATGTTGGTTTTCTCTTGTTTGCTTGCTTGGATAGCTTTCTGGATTAAATTTCTTGCTACTTCTTGCTTCCTAGCCTTCCTAGAGACTGTAAACCAAGCTTTGGACCGCTTGTTTTTCTTTTTGACTTGGCAAACTTTATTAGCGCGTTTTTCCTCTGACAATCGCGCCAGTTGGCGCATGTTGCTAACTAACAACCCGCGCCAATCGCTTTATAGCACGAGTTGCAGCCTGATAGTCGCGCCAAACCTGTTAACCTTTTCAGATCACTTGTTTTCCAGCCTTCTGAGCTTGGATTTGTATCTTTCCATATCTTTTGCAGCTTCTGGAAGTGTGTTAGACCTTTGTGTGACTGGTTATTGCTTTTATCCTTCAGTTGTTTGCTTATTTCTATTGATTTTGTATCTTAGCCCTCGAACACCTAGTGGCTTTGCATGTCGAGCCTTCTGTGGGAAGTGGTTGTGGTTTGGTAATCCAGTCAGCGTTTTGGTTGTTTTCTACACTCATCTAGTGGTTGTGAAAGTTTGGTATTCTATGCTCCGAGTGATTCACTTCTAGCTTATTTGATTTTTGCTTGACTTCATCTGAACTTAGATCACATGGTTCATTGAAAGTCTTTGTGTTTTTCCTTGCTTTGATAGGTCATCTTGATGTTTCAGAATTGGTTCTATCTCCATTGAGTGAGTTGTGTTTGTTTATACTTGTGAATATCTCTTGAGGTTTGTTAAGTGCATCATGCTATCTTAAAAGAAAGAAAAACAAAAGATCTTTTGCATTATATTAATTAGCATTTATTGTTATTTGTTTCTTTTAAAAAGAAAAAGAGAAAAAAAAAATTCATTTCTTGTTATTAGCCGCATTAGGATCTTTGTTGATCATTTTGTTTGTGTAAAGATCTCAACTCTCCTGTAGATAGAGTTCATTGAATGAAATGATATAATTTTGGCATATAGTTTGCATTTAGGAAATTTCGAGAGATCACATACGGTAGGACCAAAAACCGAAACATAATTGAAGATAAACTGTAAAATAAACTGAATGAACCTAACAACGCATTGGAACATAACACACATATTCTAGAGGTATAGGTTAGAGACGTGTTCTGGCATCTTTAAACCTGGTAGCTTATCGTTGAGTGGTTGGGTGATTCCTCCATGGTGAAACGATAGGTGCCAGTACGAATTGTGCTCCCACGTACCATCGCGTATATATTGGGAGACCCCTATAGGCTTGCAACCTTTTATCCATAGGAAGCCGAGTTTGCCGCCTTACAAGCCGTAATGCACTGAACATAGCATTCGGGAAGATTGACTGCAGTACGGGAAGTCCTTGGTTTTCATCTGATTGCCAAGGTGTATAAGTAGTTTTACGGATTGTTTGGTAAACCTCTTGCCTAGTTCTCCAGAGTAGTCACTTTTGATCCGTTTCAGACTCCCTAGAAGAAAAGGTGTAAGTGAGCGTCTTGTCACTTTGTGCTCATTAAATATTCGAAGGAGACTAGAGTCATCTTTTTGTCCTTTTCTCGACTCTTAAAAAATGAAAAGGTCAAGTTCAATGTCTTAAAATTTATTTGGCCGCGATAACATTACCTGGTTAGATCTTGTGTGCGTTAGCTTGAGTAGGTTTCTTTTTATATGGCAACTTTTCCAGGGTTCACCAACCCAAGTTCCCCTCCTGACAGGAATCCTAGTCATTTCCCTCCTCTTGGGAATATTGGTGCTCCTTATATGGCGACATTATCCCTTCCGGGGTTAACTGTCGGGTTGCCTGTTTGGTTGTTTTCAACCTCTTTGGTCCCTACCGTGTCGGTTGATACTCCATCAGTCCCTCCACCTGAACAACATCATGTTGAACCTAAGGTGGACCTCTCCCCTTCGACGCCTACTTCTACGTCTCCTTCTTGTACTTCTCCTGGTGAAAGTTTTGATTCGATTAACCAGGTGGCTAAGAAGAAGAAGAACAAGAACAAAAAGAAAAAGTCTCCTAAGGGAGAGGCTACAAGCACAACTGTTATTCCCTCAAGTACACCTGAAGTCGGGCCCCCTTCCGCTTCCCCGCGGAAGGTTAAGTTTCCTTGTCAATTATGCAAGGAGGACCATCTTCTTCGCGATTGTCTTGGCATCCCCAAGATCTTAGAAGTATGGTCTCATGACCCGGCCCGCCCCTCATCGTCCACTGAAGCTCACGGCGATGTTACCTTATCAGTTGGGAATGGTAAGGGAAAAGGGAAGATTCGAATCCCCTGCAGACTTTGTGAAGGAAATCATCCCCTTCACCTTTGTCCACTCATGGATAAAGCCTCTACTGTTTTGGAAAGTCTCCCAGCTCCCTCACCCCAACTCCTCGTTGGATATCAACGCCTTTCTGCAGCTGCAGATCGTCCCCCTGCTGACAACGAGATTGGTTCAAATCCCTCTCTTGTCCAGCCTCCTCTTCCTAAACCTGGCTCTGCCCAGCCTGTTCCAGACCAACTATTGGTCGGAAAGAGTGTCGACTCGGGTTCACCACCCGTCGACCACCCTGTTCTGGAAAAGCATCATGATCATGTTCTTTTTGTCTCATCAGATTCTCCTAAGTCTGAAAACGACCCGCTTATCCCAGCTGATTCAAAGGGTCCTTCTTCGGTTCCTTTAGAACAGGGAGGCAATCATACGATTCCCCCACCAAGTAGTTCAGTCGTTTCCTTCGACTGGAGTCACTTGACTGCTTTCCGCCTTCCATCCCATGTGCCTTTCCAGATTACAGTCTATGCCTATGATACGATAGTACCTGACACTATCTTGGATGAGGGTGCATCTGTTAGTCTTATGCCTTCTACTACTTTGCAAGCTTTGGGCTCCCTACAGCTTGTGCCTATTGCGCAAAATCTGATGGTGTTTGACGAAGGAACCAGTCAACCATTGGGGATCCTTCCAAAGTTCCCTATTACTTTGGGAGGCAAAACCGTCTATATAGACGTGCTGGTTACCCAAGGGGCTTTAGATTTCAATCTTCTCCTTGGTCGTGACTATGTTTATGCCATGGGGGCCCTTGTCTCTTCACTTTTCCGTGTGGTTTGCTTTCCACACGATGGAAGGATTGTGACTATAGATCAATTATCGTTCTTTAGTCCCCCGGTGCCTCCTGCGCAGTTGTCATCCCTTCCTGGTTCTCATCCACCGGTTGTATCTGCCCCACCGCAGGTCCACTATGTGGCTACCTTTCCCATGCCTATATCCAGCAATGCCGCCATCGTGCATAGTGTTCTGGGGGCATTGGGTCCCGACTTCCGAGACATTGACCTCCCATCGGGAGCGCCACTCTTGGAAGCCCCGACTTCCTGTTCATTATGATGAAGTTCGGGTGGAGCATAGTTCATTTCCCTCTATCAAGCTCCCTAAAAAAAGAAACAAGGAGTCTCGAGGATAGTTTTGCCAACATACCAACCTCATTAAAATAATGAAATGGCTTGTATCTGAGGATAGTTCATAACCATTATGTCAACCTCGTTAAAACAATGAAACATGAGCCCATTCTGTCAACCTTCAACCCATTTTCAATAGATTGAAGCTTGGGGGGCATGTACCTCGAATTGAGACACGATGCTGGGGGGCATGCCCGTTTCATTTCTTACAAAGCACGTGTGTGTGAATACATTCCAATGGGTCGTTTGTTATGCAGTAGATACATCAGATTACATGTGTGTCGAAAAGTCGCATAGCATATAAAATGCATAATCACGTGAAGAAAAGATCCATCTAGGAATAAATATAAGCACATGAAAACACAATAATACACCATAAACATATGTATATATATATGTGTGTGTCAAAATGTTTGCGCCCCGTGCGTTACATAATCCAAAAAAATAATACATGTCCAAAGCTCATACAACAGCTGACAACGTGTTCCTCAAAAACATGCAAAAAGAAAACCTAGGTGTCTAATCACGGTGATGCTCATGATAGCATGTCACCGCTCGCACCAAACGTCTTAACAGACGATGGACGCGAGTAGATACTCCCATCGTGTGCCTCTGGTACACTCTAGGCACGTCCGCCAATCTGCCATAATCTGCAATACCTCGAGTAAGTGCCTCAAGGTTCTGTACTAGATCGTCATCACCCTCTATCTGAGGGTCTGCTGCAGGTTGTGCTCTCCGCACGTTATGAGGCAAGTCAGCTGGTCGCTCTGCACCAACATCTGTATACATATATAGACGCTGTAAGAGATAGGCATGTATTAACAAAAAAAAACTTAAATACATAAAAACGTTAAAAAACAAAGCGTTCTTACCTAGCTCCTCATCCCAGTCCTCTCCGGCAGGCAGAGGGAGATCGGGATCTCCAGTGAAATCCGTGCCCGCATAGGGCCAGTCCTCGACGACAATCATCTGGTGACAGAGCCAGATAAAGAACTCGGACCTCCAGGACATCTGCTGGCCCCCTCCTCCTCTGGGCATGAGTTCTGCCCATCGATGCAACCTCAGTTCCCGTAACACTGGATCTGCCACTATACCCCCCTGTACCTGGAATATCGGCAATCGCTCCAGGAAGAAAGTCACCACGATCGATCCATAGCTGAACTGTTTGTTCCCATCATGCTTACACTTGGTAAGCTGTCATTTGATGTTGGTTGTCACTGTCGTGGCCCAATCAAACAGTGTAGGCTGGAGACACTCAGTGGCCAGCAGCAAATGATTTTTGCTGGCCTCGTGGGGCGCCTGTACCCCAGCTGTCCGGGTGATAGTGAATAAAATCACTCATAGCACCAGGTCGGGCACCGTGTTAATATCCACTTTCTTACTGTTTGCTCCAAATTGTGCCCCAGGACAAACTCGTTCCATCACCTCCCCTATCTTCTCTCCAGAAGGCCGACTACCAGTCAAGATAGGTCGTGCACCTCACCGTGATAATGCAGTGATAAAGTAGACATCAGAAACATCTAACTCCAATGTCTGGTCTTTCAGGCGAAATACCTGATCCTCCGTATCCCAAGCATCCACGATGAATCGCAGTAGCTCAGGTTGTGCACGTTGTGCACGTAAATATGAGGTGTGGAAGAATTTCTTCAAGCCACAGTCTCTCAGAGCATTCATACAGTCATCATCCTCCATTTCCATGGCATCCACGGCATTATGCTCCCGTTCTTTCCATTCTAGAACCATTCTGACAAAACCCTGCAACCACAAAGGTGAAATTTCCATCATTAGATCATTGATGAAACCTAAACTGAAAAAAAAATTGCAATTACAATGGTTAAATTGGTGGCAAATTGAGATCGCGCGATTGGCGCGACTGTTCCTAAAACAGTCGCGCCAAGGGCGCGACCCCTTTAGGGAAAAAACACCATTGGCGCAGTCCCACGTGGGAAACTCGCGCCAATGGCACAACCCTATGAATTTGCAAATCCCCTTGCAGGGAACTGAATTATGGATAAAAATCTTAAGAAATGGAATGAAAACAGAGCTAAGGATGAGGCCTCTTACCTATTGCAGACGGCGGCTCGAATGATCTCCTGGATTGATCGCAATCAGCAGTTGAAATTTGCACCAAAAACCCTCCAATAGTAAACTCACAAGGTAAAAAGTAAAAAGTAAGTTTATTTTTTACCATTTCACTATTTGTAGCATTTTTTGACCTAAAAATACATTAGAAATGATATTTTTGAGTATTTTTGGGATATTTTTCATGTTGAAGTGGGTTTTACGCTATTTTTGTATGATGACAGGGGTGGTGCAACTCAACGCAATCAAACGAGCTCTTTTTCAACTTTTTCAAGCTCGGTAAAACACGAGAAAAGGTTACTTTATGGTCTGCTTTCAACTCTTTTCCTGACCTTTTAAAGAGGAAAAGATTGCCGAGTTATTCCTCTTGGCTCGTTAAACGTTACTAAGGGGCGGTCGTTTTAAGTTCTTTTGTCGACCGTTAAAACATAAAAAGATTACCGGGTTTTTGTCGTTTCAAACTCGTTAATGGTTACGAAACGACGTGGTTTTGATCGCTTTTTTACTTTTTCAGGTCGAAATCACTATTTATGAAAAGTACTCCTCGATCGTAATGGTCGGGCCATTCTTTCGGGCATTATTTTATACTTTTTCAGGCCCGAGAGACACAACTTTACGAAAAGGACACCCCTGGAGTTTCCTTTTCTGCTGTCTTTTCAAATTCTCTAAACATGAAAAGACGCCGAGTTCTTCCTTTGTCAGACTCGTTAAAACCTGATGACATCGGATTTTGTAGAAATGATGCACCAGAAGCATATGCTATCCCCATCAAGCTTGTTAAAAATAATTGGGGTACTCGCCAGAAATGGTGGGGGAAAAGAAAATTTTGGGAACCATAATTATTGTCGTGTCGGCAGTATGTTGCTCTTAAACATGGAACTTCTCTGCTTTCGTGTCGGGGTGGGGATATCTCATCTCATTTTTCACTTACCTCCGTGGGTTTGGGTAATCCTATTTGACCTCTCATCTGCTCATTGCCTCGTCGTCATAACCTCTGATCCATCGATGTCAAATACTGCCAATTCCACTGTCATGCCGCCAATATGCTCAAGAGAAGTTGACCTCTGAAAAGAAACAACCTCCGTTTGATAGTTCATACAATCTTAATTCACAACATTATCTCTCTGTCTCATGTCGATGAT
>APFE030332777.1:3137-43448 GCA_000404065.3 Pinus taeda
TCTCCTTTAAGAGGAGCTTTCCCAGAGTATAAATGCAACAATTGGATTTCTTCTACCGCAAGATAAAGCTACTTGTTTGTTTTACTTATCTTGGAGAGTTAATTACTCCCTACTCCAAGATACTAGCCTAAGCTATATTGGTGTATCAGACCCTAGAAACAAAAAATTTGCTAGATTGATTTTATTAAGCGTGATTTTTAGTGGTTTTTGATTAAGTCAAAAGGTGATGGAGATGCAACTTATGGTGTAAAGACTTGACACAAAATCACTATAAAGATGCACTTAAGATGACTAATTAATCTTTTCTCTTCAATGAAGTTCTAGCTAAGAAAGAGTTGGAAGATGCAAATACTTTTAAAGACACAAATCTTTCTTTAACAATCAAATCAAAAGAAGAGTATTCGTTTCAATGCACCCAAAAACGAGCCAACTAATTATTTCTACAAGAATTTCTCTTTTCGTTCAAAAACTCAAATGCTACTAAGAACAAGCCTTTTCTTCAAAAGAGACCTTTCATTTTTCTAAAAGCAGTAAAAAACTATAACTAAACCAATCTTTGAGAAAACTATTTAATGAAGCAAACTTAAGATCTATAAACTAACAAAACCCTATTTGAAGTATGAAGATCACAAAAGTGTTTTTGAGGATGTTTTACTTGGTCACAAGCAAACCAAGGACTAATTTGTTCAGAATCACAAATAAGTCAAGAGCAACCAATTTTGCATTCCTTTTTTAAAAATGAAAATCCAAACATTAAATCACAAGTCAATCGAAGTTTTGTAAAGAGAAATATCAAAGAGGATTTCTCAACAAGGGGAGATTTCAAATATGGTCAGATTCTGAAGAAGACTGGTAGACACTAAGGTGATCTGAAGTCCCTACAGTCTCTAAGCTCAGAGCCACTACACAACCAAATCGAAAAACAAACCCAACAAGCAAAACTTCTAGGATTTCACTTAAAACCCTAATGCTAATGAAACAATCCAAGGAAAGATTTCAACCACTCACATGCAGGTATGGGTAGAGGACAATTACTAGAAAAGCAAAATAAAGTTAACTAAAAGAACAAAAACTCAAAATTTTCAAAAATTTAGCAGGGTACGCAGGTGCAGAGCTCACCCAGGTGCGGGTACGCTCTGTGCACAAAAACAAAGTGTGTACAAGTACGCACTGTGATCTAAGCGCAGGCTATGGACTTCGACTAAAGTAATGAAAAATAAAAAACAAAGCTAAATCAACTAAGTCTACCCAAAGCCACACACAACAAGCCAAAAATAGAAACCAAAAGCAAGTTTCTCAAATCAAAGAACAACGAGGAAAACAGTCAAGTCCCCCTCGGAGTCGCCATTTTGTCAGACGGAATCAGTCGATCTTGTGGACAAGATAGACCTTCCTAGAATCTAATGAATACCTAATGACAAACAAACCAACCAAACACTATCTTTCTCTAAATGCGCTTTATAAGTAATGGGAAACAAGTGTGTTTAAGGGCCTACCTCATGTCCAATGCAAGTTCGGAGATGCCTTCGCTTCTTTGATCCAAGTAAGTTCCTTTATCGCAAACTTGCAAGCACAAACAAGGCAAACAATTAAATAACACCTGAATATCCAATATTATAAAACATATTTAACATGAAAGTCAAGGAATCCATGAAACAAATAGCATAAGATACTTGTTGAGAAAAACGAGCTTGATTGTATTAATTAAAGGAAAAGAACCTTACAACCTTTGCCTTGATGCTGTACAAGCTCCTTCCAGGGTCCAACAAGAAGTCTCCTCTACTTTGACAAGCTTCACTCACTCCCTAATGGGGCCAAAAAGGTATGTGATCTCTCCTCTTAAGCTCAAATAGGAAGTCTTGATTTCACTAGCATTTACCCTCAAAAGTTCAGCTTCTAACCTCCCTGGCCACTGACCCAATGCCTCAATTTATAGTGCAATGGAGATCAGTTACCAGCTCCTCCTTCAAAGGGATAGAGTCCTCCTTCAAAGGGATAGCTCCTCTCAACAAGGGATTAGTTCCTCCTTGTATGGGATGCATGAACCACTTGGAACGAACAATCCACGTAACAAATCCTTCTAAAAAACTCTAGAATCAACCCAAGATGAGTTTTTTAAGATAAAAATTGCGCCTTTTGACTTTTACAGGGGTACACACCCTCCCCTTTACATACAGAGCGTATAAGTATGCAAATATCTTGAACAAAAGGTGCAGGCCCGCAGGAAAAGCTAAGAGAAAGTGCAGAACCAGAGTTATATTGCTTTTTTGATGTCTTTCTCTCTTTTCTCAAGCTTGTTTTGAAGAGATGAGGTTTAAGACTTGCTTAGGAAGCTGGTATAGGTGATGATAGGCCTACACCGACTGCAAATAATCAGGGTGACAATATTTTTGTGTAACACTATGTCTACCGTGTCATGCCTTTGGACTCAATAATGTGTCCACAATATTCTTCAGGATTGTAATTTCTACCTTTTAGGACTATATTCACAAGCTTCCAGATGTTTACATGGATGATTGGATGGCCTACAGTTTGTTAAAAAGGAACTCTAGTTTTCTCCGAGTGATGTTCAACCACTATAGGCAATTGAAAATCTCCTTGAATTTGAAAAAGTGTGTTTTTTTGTCCCCTTTAGGATACTCGTGGGATATATAGTTTTCATAGGAGTATGTGTCGATCCTTCTAAATATGTGGTGATCCTCAACATGCCGCCCTAGACAAGTATCAAGCAATTGAGGTCAACCCTTATCCACATAGGATATTACAGTAGGTTCATCTGCAATTATTCCTTGGTTACCACAGTGCTCGAGAAGTTGTTGAAGAATGTTGAATATATTACCTGGTCCAATGAATGTGACGCTGATTTCAATGTGTTAAAATAAAATTTGACTATTGGGCCGATCCTAGCCTATCCATATTGGAACAAGCAATTTCACATCCATATCAATGGATCAAGAATTTCCCTGGAAGTTGTGTTGGTTCAGCCCAGAGAAGTTAACCTTGATCACCCAATCTGCTTTTCCAGCATAAAGCTTTACAGAGTGGAAAATAATTATACCACAACTCGGCAAGAGGCCCTTTCCATGGTGTACTCGCTATAGAAGTTATGGCATTACCTTCTAGGGGGATTCAAATTCTTTACTAATAATTCTACTATGAACTACCTAATGAACAAGCATGTGCTCGAAGGGAGGATTCATAGATGGCTTATGTTGTTCTAGGAGTTCCAATTCGAAATAATTTTCAAGACAGGAAGGTTGAATGTGGGTCCTAATCATCTTTCCTTAGAGTCGGCAGAATCCCAGGGGTTAGTAGATGATCAAATGTTAGATGTCGACCTATTCTGAGTTGAGGCCATACCAGACTACCTGGAGGATGTAGAATTGTTCTCAACCATGGGAAAATGCCAGGAATAGTACACGGAAACACTGTGAAGGCACATGGTGGTTGTTGGGACAGGAAAAAGGTATGATTTCTCTTCATTTAATGCTTCATTTATCATTCATCCTTATAAAATTATCTCTGTTTCTAGAATAAAATGAGGAAAATATTAGTTAAAGTTGGAAGAAACTATTTGGTGATAGAATAGGCGAATTTAGTACGAAAAGTTGATTCTTTGTTCTCTTTGTATGCAGGGATGCGATTGAGCAAAAGTTTTTTAGTTGGCAAGACATCACGAGGCCATATAGGGGAAAAGCCACAATGTTTGGGGCAGAAAAGGAAGCGAAAGATCAGTCGAATACTCCTGTTTTATCATATGATCAGACTTTATATTGCTAAATACTCAAGATCTCTTGATCCTGAGGATTCTCTTCTATCCAAGTTTCTCTTTTATGTTATATAGGACCGAAAGGCAACTAGATACAAGTTCAGACTGTTAATGTGTAATTATTCTTTTCTGAAGCAAAAACATTGTTAATTAAGTGACTCTATCTGTTGTTATTTTGAAGTTAATGAAAGAAGGTTCTGCTTGATACATCTCTGTATTCTAAGCTTTTATTAAGCAGAGGCTTCTGGTGACTGTGGGCCTAGTCATAAGAAGTTCCGCTACTCCTTTGTGTTATAGTTTATATTCAGTATTTGTAATTGATTTAATGTTTAGTTGTCTTATTTATCTTGAAGATTTGTGATATTGATTTATATTGTTGTTCACTTAGATTTTATTGAAGCTGTGAGATATACTTAAGTAGTGCCTTAATTAGAATGAGTGAATGTGTGTGATTGTTGTTCAATTGAATAGATGTTATCATAGATCTTGAGAGACAAGACTAATTAACTTCTATGAATTGTAATATAGAATGTTTACCATTTAGGAATCCTTTATCACTATCGTTGTTCACTTATCGATTGTCGTTCAAATTACCGATTGTTGATTGTTGTTTATTTATTATTGTTGTTCAATTGAGTAATGCAGATTGATTTGGGTTGTTATAGATTGGTAGTGTTGTTCGATAATTGTAGTTGCTTTACTTGATTAAGTGTGATTA
Source organism: Pinus taeda (assembly GCA_000404065.3). Taxonomy (NCBI): domain Eukaryota; kingdom Viridiplantae; phylum Streptophyta; class Pinopsida; order Pinales; family Pinaceae; genus Pinus; species Pinus taeda. The sequence continues at coordinate 7,625 of APFE030332777.1, forward strand.
GTCTCAAGCTTATTTTTATGATTCTCAGTGTAATTCTCATTTGCATTCAGTTCCAATTGGTTTTGAAACAAGTTGTTTAGAATTACATAGGGTATTGCTTGCATTCCTTTCATAAATATTTCTTTGCAGAGTTGTGTGAATTGAATTGATGAATTAGCCTTTAATAATTGCAACGATTCAGCATTATATAACCTCTAGCTTCACTGCACATATTGTGTTGGCACTCTTGAAATAGAAACACTTACCTTGGGGTGACAACTAATGTAGGGATTACAACTGACTGTAAAGAGACATCTTAGTGAGCCAACATTTTGGCGTCGTTGCTGTAGGATAACTAGGTTTCAAAAAAGGAAGGTAAGAACTTGCATACCTAGCAAGTAAAGTGCTTGCTTACCTACCCGCTTTACAGCAAAATCTTAGAGGTTAAATAGGAATTTGTTTTATGAATGACTAGAAATAAAAAGATAGAGAAAGAGCGGAATCCTCCACCAAAACTCACAAAACTCAAAGGATTGGTGAATCTTGGGAGAACAACCTTTATAGACAAAATCATAAGAAGAGCAGAGTCTCAAGCATCAGTAGGATTCTAGGTTATACCTGGAAAAAGTTCTATTACTATCCCTCAAGTAGCAGACTCACCATCTGCACCTCATGCTGAGATTCAAAGACAAGTAGGAGGATCGGAACAGAGTTTTCAAGCTACAATAAGCCTACACTCTGATCCTTTTCAAGAGGGAAAATCCTGTAACTTACGAGAAGCAAAAGGAGAAACTAGTGGGACTATTAAAGCAGAACCACAATTGTTTGAACAATGATCTCCTGAGATTCCAGACCTAAGGAGTGTTGTAAAGCTAACTTGGGTTTCTAACTCTCTATTTATTATGGAAGCACCTGTGGAAATCCATGAAGATTATTGGCATATCTTTGATCAAATGGCAGATCAACCACCCCAAGGTCAAACCTTGACATTAGAGTACCCCATAGTTGACCAAGTGGCCAATGCCCCTATGAAGGCTATTCATCTGCAGAGCATCCCAACCTTCCATGGGATGATCACAGAGGATCTTGATGCTTTCCTGTTTGAGTTTGATGTCCTCTGTAGAGGGTATGACTATACCATCGACCCCCAAAAACTGAAATTGTTCCCTTCCCCTCTGAAAGGGGCAGCTTTAAGATGGTTTATGGGTGTAGGTGGACGAACCATCAATTCTTGGGATGAAATGAAAACCTACTTCCTTAAAAGACTTAAGGACTTTTGTAAAATGAGGGAATTGAAAGATGAGATTTTCAAGATGACTGCAAAAGATAATGAAACACTAGAAGAATATTTAGAATGATTTAATTATAATTTGCAGAGATCTCCACACACTGCCCTACCAAAAGAAGTCCTAAGAGCTATATTGATTAAAGGAATGAAAGAGGAATAGGTAGAAACTCTAAACTTAATGGGAAAAGGGGATATTTCTCAAGAAGAGTATGATGAAATTATTCGTTTGTGTATCAGGTGTTCGTGGGGGAGCACACATACAGGAGTAGTTAGCCGAGATTCAATGAGAAGAGGAAGCAAACCACCTAGTGGGGGTGTAACACGGATGGAGATTGACAACCTCCTAGAAGATTTTAAAATGGATACCTGGGCACTCTTACAACACATTTGAACGTCCTACAAGCCAAGCAAAAACAAGCTTTAGCAGAACAAAATTTTGCCATCTTCTGCCCACATTGTCGAAAGAAGCACATCCAACGGGAATGCCCATTAGACATGGTTCAAATGTGCACCATTTGTACTAAAGATCACAACACTGAACAGTGTCCATCATTACCCAGGCTAAAAGTAGTATTCAAAGAAGTAGAGGAGGAAACAAAACCGATATATTTGATGAACCAACGTCAACAACGACAAGCTAAACCCACAGGTATGTCACAAGAAACATCCCAATTTTTTCCTTCCTCACATTTAATCAACAACAGAACCTTGGGGTAGCCTGGCAAGGCCAATCACCCTACCCAAACCAGCAAAATCTACCATTCCCTATGACATCCTGGCCAACACAATGTTTTTCAAGAAATGGCTGGCCAAATTCTCCTTTTACTCCTGTCTGGCAAGGTAATCCCTATCAATCCCAGTGACCTGCCTCCACATCTCAAAATCTGAATTGATTTACAAACTGGCAGCGTCCTCTGGGGATATCTAATGTACCTATGGGGACAAGCCCCCAACCTCAAACCACACTGTCAGCTCCTTATACATTATAAGAGAATTCTCAACCTCTTCTGTGACCATAGTTACCATCTTAGTGGAACCCGAATCCTAATAATAGGCCAGTCTAGTTGGTACAAATTATTGAAAATCCAAAATATGATATTGAGCATAAAGAATGTAATGAGCTCGGATTGAGGTCAGGTTGTGTCATTACCCTTGAGGAAAATAGGGACCAACCTTCAATCGAAAGTGTAACTCCACCTATACATATTCCATCACTTGTACATGTTCCACCACTTGTAAATAATATTGAAGTAAAGCAAGAGGAAGAAACAGATCAACATGAGGACCCTGAAAAACTTATAGTCACTTCTCCTCCATTCCCCAAAAGGCTAGTGATACCTAAACCGATCACCTATCCTGATTTCGATCTTGTAGGGGAATTAAAAAAATTGTGTATTAAGATTCCTCTCCTCCAGGGTATTCAAGACATTCCCATCTATGCCAAAACCATCAAAGAATTATGTGTAAATAGGTCTGTGAGGAAGGTAAAAACCTCACCCACTCTCCATGTTGTAGGAACCTTATCCGATCTACTCCTGGGAGAGGAAACTCCAATAAAGTATGAAGATCCTGGAAACCCCATAGTAACAATTCAGATATATGGCCGCTCTTTTCCAAATACACTAGTTGATCTAGGAGCTGCCATTAACATATTAACAACAAAAACTTGTCAAGCACTTGGTATTACAGCCTTAGAACCAACCACCACTTTATTAGAAATTGCTGACTGGTCAGTGGTAAGACCAGAAGGGACTTTACAAGATATTACAGTTTCTGTTGACTCATGGGAGTATCCAGTACATTTCCTGGTTATAAACCCAAGGAGTAGGTTGGATGAGCATCCTTTGATTCTAGGTCGACCTTCGCTGGCAACAGCTGATGCATATATTGGTTGTCGAGAAGGCAGCATGACTATTACAAAGGGATATGTAAAAAATCTGGTGTTATACCCTCTTGCCAGGCCAAGTTCTCCCATTGTAAAAATATGTAAGTGACCACCAGCGTACCAGGAAGAGAGCATCCATTCACCACTCATACTAGCAGAAGTGATAGAATTTAAAAATAAAATTGAAGATGACGTTATCAACTATTTTATAAATCAGCCAACCAATGTGAGTAATGTATAGTGTTAGATGTTGAAAGCAATTCTTGATAACGAAGCCATGGAAGATCCCCTGAAGGATACAGCCAACTAGCATATTCAGACAACTGTTGTTCATAACAACAAACCAGTTGAGATCGAACAAAACAAATTTATAATTATCAATGTTGATCTGGATAGCGAACAACGGAGAAAGCTTATCCTGGTATTACATAAAAATAAAGGGGCTTTTGCCTAGGATTATCCTGATATGAAAGGGATAGATCCACAGCTATGTACACACCACATTTATACAGAGAAGGATGCGCGATCCATCAGGCAGCCTCAACGGAGGTTGAACCCTCACCTCAAGGATATTGTGAAAGAGGAATTGCAGAAGCTACTGGACGTAAACTTTATTTATCCTATCTCTGACAGTAAATGGGTCTCTCCATTAGTAGTTGTCCCCTAGAAAAATGGGAAGTGGCGTATTTGTGTAGATTATGGAGAGCTAAACAAGGCAACATAGAAAGATCATTTTCCCCTCCCATTCATAGATTAGGTCCTCAATACATTGGCAGGGCAGTAGTTCTTCTACTTTCTAGATGGCTTCAGTGCATACAATCAAATTCAGATTGCCCCTGAAGACCAGGACAAAACGACCTTCACCTGTCACTAGGGCACATTTGCATACATGGTATTACCATTTGGCTTACACAATGCCCCAACCACATTTTAGAGAGCTATACTAAGCATCTTTGCTGATCTAATAAATGAAGGACTGGTGGTATATATGGATGAATTTACTCCATATGAGGATGAATTTGATCAAGCATTACAAACACTAGAAAAGGTCTTAGAACGATGCATCACTACCAAGTTATGCTTAAAAAATGTCAAGTGTCACATGATGATGACCGAGGGCGTGATCTTGGGACATTACATCTCTGCAGCAAGAATACATGTAGATCCAACAAAAATACAGGTAATTCTTTTACTGCCTACCCCCTGCACTCAAACAGAGGTACGTAGTTTCCTAGGATATGCAAGTTATTTTCACAGATTTATCAAGAATTTTTCACAGATTGTGACACCCTTATACGCTCTAACTAAAAATGTTGATTTCATTTGGTTTGACAAGTGTGACATAACTTTTGCAGGATTAAAGAAACTAGTCTCAACAACACCAGTATTACGTGGACCAAAATAGGAGCTGCCTTTCCAGATTTCCACGAACGCATCAGATGTAGGGCACTGTCCTCAGCCAGGAGGAGGACAGGAAACCTTATGCTATATATTACATTAGCAAAAATCTCACCCCTGCAGAACTCAATTTCATAGTGACAGAAAAAGAATTCTTAGTAGTTATTTATGCAATAAACAAATATAGACATTATATAATTGGCTACCAAGTCTTTGTGTACACTGATCACTCTTCCATTAGATACCTAGCTAATAAACCAATCACAAATGGTCGAGTAACATGATGGTTATTTCTTTTGCAGGAGTTCCACATTACCATTAAAGAACGTCCAGGAAAGGAAAATCTTGTTGCTGATTTTTGTTCTCGAATCCCAAAGGTTAATGATCCACTGGCAGTAGATGACCAATTCCCGGATGAGCACCTGTTTGCTGTGGCAATCAAGATGCCATGGTACGCAGATGTGGAAAATTATCTGGTAGTGTGGAAGCTACCTAAACATTTAACAATAAGAGAAATAAAATTGATTGTTCAGCACAACGCTCGGTTCTCTTGGATAGGCATATATCGTTTTCATACAGGGGCCGACATGTGTATACACAGATGTATCCATGAGGATGAGATCCATGATATTTTCAAGGTTTGCCATGACGAACCCTGTGGAGGAAATTTCACAAACCGAAGGACAGGACATAAGGTATTACAAATGGGCTATTATTGGCCCACTATTTTTAAGGATGCTAAAAAATATTTCTAGGCCTGCGACAGTTTCCAAAGGATGGGCCGACCTAGTCAATATGATGAAATGCCTCTGTAGCCATAATTTGTCATAGAACCCTTTGAGCATTGGGCATTAGAATTCATAGGTCCATTCCATCCCCCTTTCAATGATAAGGCCTACATACTGGTAGCCACGGATTATGTGAAAAATGGATGGAAACAGTAGATTTACCAAGAGTCACAGAGGAAGCAGTGATTAACTTCCTTTTTGGGCTATTTGTGATGTATGGATTACCACGAGAAGTGATCACAATAGGGGAAAGCAATTCACAGGGAACAAGATTATTGCCACTCTTAGAAACCATCATATCACGCGTAGGATCACTTCTGTGTATCACCTGCAAGCGAACGGGCAGGCCGAAAGCACCAACAAGGTTATAGAAGCAATTCTGACCAAGATGGTCTCAACGCACCAACGAGATTGGGCTGCTAGACTGCCAGAGGCCTTGTGGGCCTATCATACGACTTGGAGGAATACTACTGGATACTCTCCCTACCAGCTTGTGTTCGATAAAGAACCAATTTTTCTAATCGAATAAGAAATAAAGACTCTAAGGATGGCTCAGGAAGTGGGTCTGGATTTAACAGAAGCTCAAACCAAGCGTCTTCAGCAGATTAATGAACTATATGAAGCTCAATTGCTTGCTTTGCAATGAACTGCAAAAATACAGCAGCAAAGGGCAAAATGGCATGATAACCTTATCAACAAGAAAATGTTTAAAAGGTGGATTGGGCACTTCTGTACAATTCCAAGATCTAGGATTTCCCAGGCAAGTTGCAAACAAGATGGCTCGACCCTTCCGAGATTCAATAATTACATAATAATGGTACTCTTACCTTGACTACCATAGACGGATTTGGCCATTCCATTAAGGTAAATGGGCATCGAGTGCACCTCTATCATCAACCACTTACCAAAGAGTCTTTCTGCAAGCAGGTATGCGAGGACTCCTCCATGCAAATTCTAGCTACAGGGAATAATAACCCACCAACCTTTTCTTTAAAAATTTGAAATTGCCAGAAAAATTGTAAATAATGTACATACCTTTGTAGGCATTACATGTAAATATGGATTTTTTTTTTTTGTTGTTGTTGTTGTTGTTGTTGTTCAAACAATTGAATGCTTGTCGTTCAATTGATTGAACAACATATCTATTTCTCTTCTGTAATTCGTTGTTCAAACAATTGAACGTTTGTCGTTCAATTGATTGAACAACGCAGTTTTATTTTGTCGTATTTTGTTGTTCAAACAACTGAACATTTGTTGTTCAATTGATTGAACAACACATTTTTTCTTTGTTGTTTTTGTTGTTCAAATAAGCGAATGCTTGCCATCCAATTGATTTAACAACACATCTTTCTTTTCACTGTTCAAACAATTGAATGTTTGTTGTTCAATTGATTGACCATCACATTTTTTTTTCTTTTTGGTTTTCATTGTTTAAATAGGTGAACGTTTGCCATTCAATTGATTGAACAATACATTTTTCTTTTCGTTGTTCAAACAATTGAACGTTTGTTGTTCAATTTATTGAACAACACATTTTTTTTCTTTTTGGTTTTCATTGTTCAAATAAGCAGACCTTTGTCGTTCAATTTATTGAACATCACATTTTTCTTTTCGTTGTTCAAACAATTGAACATTTGTTGTTCAATTGATTGAACATCACATTTTTCTTTGTTGTTTTCGCAGTTCAAACAAGCGAATGTTTGTCATTCAATTGATTGAACATCACATTTCTTTTTTGTTTGTTTTTCGTTGTTTAAACAATTGAATGTTTGTTGTTCAATTTATTGAACAACACATTTTTCTTTGTCGTTCTCACTGTTCAAGCAATCGAACGTTTGTCGTTCAATTGATTGAACATCACATTTTTCTTTTCGTTGTTCAAACAATTGAATATTTGTTGTTCAATTGATTGAACATCACATTTTCTATTCATTGGTTTTCGTTGTTTAAGTTATTGAACAATTGCCATTTACTTGATTGAGCAACACTATTTTTCTTATTTGTTTTTCTTGTTCAAACTATTGAATGAATGTCGTTCAATTGATTGAACATCATATTATTTCTTAATTGTTTTCACTATTCAAACTAATTAATGCTTGTCGTTCAATTGATTGAACAACACATTTTTCCTTATTTGTTTTAATTGTTCAAACTATTGAATGATTGTCATTCACTTGATTGAACAACACTTTTTTCTTATTTATTTTTGCTGCCCAAACCATTGAACGACTACCATTTAATTGATTGAACAACACATTTCGTTTTTATTTCGATTTCATTGTTCGAACAACTAGATGATTGTTATTCAATTGATTGAACAACAATTTCATTTTTTATTGATTTCGTTGTGCAAATGATTGCACGATTGTCATTCAATCAATTGAACACCACCTTGTTTTTAATTTTTAATTTTTAATTTTGTCGATTGAACTGCACCTTTTAAGAGCTAAATTGTGAATTTTTCTCATTTTTCTCTTGATCATTATGCCATTTTCTTCTTCTTTGTATTGCAAATAAGAACCATTTGTGTTTGTGCTTCTTCTAAAGACAAATGGTTATAGCAATGTCATTATGGCTTCTAAAATCCTTTTGTTGGATATCTTTATCCATCAAGCTAATATGGTGTATCTTTATAATGGTTGTCTGAACATCTTGTCTTTTGGACACATCATGAAATGATTCATTACCTTTAATCCATGTTGGCTTATGTTTATACTTCCAAATGGATAAAACTCATCGATATAATTTTTTTAAGGGGTAAGAGTATAATAATTCCATTGGAATCTTCTTACTTCTTACACCATGCCTAACCCTTAAGGAGCAAATGAGCCTCCCTTTTTAGAAGAAAGATTTCAAAAGAAAAATAAAATAGCAAAATGCTTAAAACATTGTCCAAAGAGGATAGGGGTTCTCATCATGAGCCAGCCTACCGTCATCATAAGAACGTAATAGGTGACATTCCAATTTGGCTACCAAACCAAGGTAATGACCTTCTTGATAATTAATTTTTTAAAAGAACAGGGGGTCTCATCATGAGCCAGCCTGATCATCTTTGTTACACCCTGGTGATTGGCACTATGGTTATCTGATCACCATGCCAGCATAATGGTCTTTTTGTGACAAAAGAAAGAAAAATTAAACTGTAGAAAGGACTCTGGCTCATTTGGAAGGGTTAAAAAGCAACCCTACCGAGGCTATGAATGCTTGCTAGCAATACTGGCTTTGTTGTGGTATTGAAGTATTATCTTATATTGCCATATGAAATCTACCTCTTATCACTTATGACTTTATTTCTAACCAAAATTTCCATTTGGTAGCACCTTTACAAGCCACATAACATGGTAATTTTTATCTATATTTATCATATTCCATATGCCCGCACATTAAATGATAGTCATTAAACATAAACCATTGATTATGATGATGTGATTAATTCCACTCATGGTAAAATCTATGACATAATGACTTAATATTGTTGTTTTTATTTTTCTTTAGTAAATTCACGTCTGACGACAGATATCGCTTAAATGCTTTATTGATTTGCGTGTTGTGATTTTTATATTGGTTGCCGACATTTATTTCGCATTGGTTTATTTGTTCGTTTTTCGTGTGCTGAAAGGACGTGGGCACCCTTTTCTCGTCAGAGTGGGGGGATGGCCTCCGTATGGATGACACGTATTCTAGTTATGGATAACTATGTGACAATCATTCGGATTACCTTCGGAGTACAAATTGCATGATGTGCAGGAATGTGTAATAATTAGTAGAGAATTCTGATTGGTTGAAGAATGGCAACCATTATGGCAGGAATGAAAACATATGATTTTGCGTTAAGTATGGCTGACATGATGAACGACTTAACTAAAAATGATAATAATTATCCAAGTAGTGCCATTTCCTTTATAGTTTTTGTGATATACATTGTTGTTGTATTGCATAACAGGGGTAAAACATAGTGGTATACAAAAGAACCAGACTCAATTGCAGCAACTATGGGCAGAAGAGAAATTCGGAGTGAGCCTCTAGTACTGATGGTGTCGGATCAAGCCCGCAAAATCCTTGAATGCGCTGGCTGGTTGCAGTATTTAAATAGATTGCAGGGATTCCATGAAGAGCTAATGTTGGAATTTCTGCAAAATTTGCAGAACGGTAGTACGGTGGTCAAAGGCATAAGCATGGTGGTTTCAGAAGAAGTCCTGGCCGAAGTCACCCGACTTCCGGCAGAAAGGGGGAAATGGGTAGACAAACGCGTCCTTTTATACAACGCAATTGAAGCCTTCTAGGACCCAAGTGGGCGGCTGGTACGAACGTGGAAAGGAATTCATCCATTGGAGTTGCATCAACCATGGCAAGAGTTGGTGGTCATCGTCCAAAGATATATCACTAGAAACGGCTAGCATGACGTGGTAAAGCCTCGACAACTGAAACTCCTATTCATTTTAAATCAAAGAATTTCAGTTAATTTACCATTTTATCTAAATTCCCTCTTACACGATGTTGCCCAACGGGTAAGGACAACCAAGGACCCACATAGTGTAGTCAGCCATCATGGGTTGATTAAGTTAATTTTCACAAATAGATTGGCACAGCAACAATCAACATGGGATCGTATCATAAATCCTACCTTGGCTCCACCCTTGGAAAATGAGGAAACAGAGTAGCAAGGGCCAAGAACCCCAGGCCCAAAGAAAATATTAAAACGAAAGAGCCCCTCTACACCCCTAGAATCAACTAAGCATAGATGCTCGGTGAGAGTAAAAGCCCAGTGGCACATTCCAATCCAAGCAGAAGAAGCTAGACCATCCCGCACACCTCCTCTTAGTCCTCAAGACCCTCCTTTGCAAGAATTTGAGGAGGAAGTGGCAAGGGTTTTGAGAAGCATGGGAGTGTTTACCAAAGGCAAGGAACAAACAGGGAACACTGAAGAGCAGAAATGTACCCCTAATCGGTCGGTCCCTGCTGACAATTCCAGTCATGAAAAAACCATGGAGGAGCAGAGAGAGTTAATTCTTGATATGGAAACACCCCTCAAATTTGAGGAATATGAAGAAACTGCCAGTAGAAAGGAAACTCAAGCTGTAGGCACCGATCTAGTGCACCCCCCAGCAGAAATAAACCCTGAAGGTGAAAACTTGAGGGATGCCAATCAACCAAGTGATATTCCCTTTTCAAAGTCCCCTATGGACGAGGCCTACCAAGAAGAAGACCACGAGAATGATAACTACTCAGGAGATACCATTGCATTGGGATCTCCTGAACATGAAATGAATAATAATTATGAGTTGGAACGAGAAATCCCACAAGAAAACAAAGTTCTAATTGGGAGCATTCTTGATGATGACATAGTGCAGCCTGTACAAGTAGCAGAAGGTAACGTAGCCTCAGATGGAAGCCCTAGAGTAGAAGATCCCTAAAAAGATAAGCTTAAAAAGTTTCTTATAAAATACAGAAAACAGAAGCAGGTAATCAGGCAATTGAAATGTTGGCTAAAAGAAGCAACCAGAACGAGAAAATTGAAATCAGAAATGGAAAATGTAGGGACACAAATAGAACAATGTTCTGCGAAGGATGTTGAGACTCGGACAAAATTTCTTGAGGTTTTCCCAAAAGAAACCTAGATTGAGCTCGCTATCAAAGAAGATACTGCCATACAAACTGAGGAGCCCTGTATCTTTTCACGGGGAACTCAAGTGGCCTACCCCACTACGGAAATTGTTGTCCAGACTGATATTGAAGAAAATGTTCAAGTTGTAATTCCAGAACTAGCTGAAGCTGCTATGCAAACTGACCCTGAGGAGACCCAAGATGCAAAAGTTCAAACAGATGAAACATCTCTTTACACCCCCTTGGTTAGAGAAGCCGTTATTAGAAAATTAAAGAATGAGCTTTTAACAATTCACCAAGAACTAGTTCAGCACAAGGAAAAGGTGGTCTCTTTTCATGAACACCAAGGGCTAAAGAAGAAGTTCGAGGCACTTACCAGGACAGAAGACGAGAATTTTTCTTAGTACAAGGCCGAGCAAAAGAAGGTTGAAAATTCAGAGGGTCAATTGCAGAAACCCAAAGAACAAATGGAGACTGTCTGTTCTCTCTATTCAAACACTCTATCTTATCGAGCTCTCGCCACCAATTATGCTTTATTTCTTATGGATAGATATCTCCTGTTAAAATTTAAGGCCGTTAAGGCTAGTAATTCGGAAAAAATTAAAACCACTCCTCATTTTATTAAGTGCTTAAGAGAACACGATGAGAAGGTTCAATGCCTCCTTTGTGAGCTCTATATGCATAATTTTGTTTTAGAGGATGACAGGGATAACCACCTTGCCCCTTTCATAGGGGACATTCAATTTCAGGTGTTCCTTTCCTTTGCTACTAATCAACTAAAATGGGACAAGGCTTACAAAACATTCAAAAGGCATGAGTATGGCATTGACCTATGGGTCAGAGGAGAACCTACACAGCCACTACTCCTATCTGTTCGACATAAGTAGTTTATGAAAAAAGACAGTGTCATCGACAAATTGGGGCCAATCCATATTGATATCATTCAGACCGGAAAGGAATACTTCCAAGATATTAAAGAAGAGGCCTTGGCTGCATCAAGGCAAATATGGGAAGTTTCTAGTAACACTGTGAGGGGCCGAGAGCCGTTTGGATACTGTAACTTCCAAGCTGCCTCTTCCCGTTTTTATAAATATAGCAATATGATTTTAACAATGGGACTAGACTGGATAGGATGTCACTATAGAACCCCAATCATAGGTACCCTCCTGATCAATACCGTAGTGATTATAACTTAAAAGATAATGAGGTAACCCAGGCTTTCACTATCCTCAAGCAAAAGAATGGTTTTACAAATTACAGGGAGGAAGTATACCCTGCTTATTCCCTCAAGCAGCTGCATCTGAACTACACTCTTGCACAAGGATGTGTAACAAGGTAAGATGGGGGGTATGTTGGGACAGGAAAAAGGTATGATTTCTCTTCGTTTAATGCTTCATTTATCATTCATCCTTATTATATTATCTCTGTTTATAGAATAAAATGAGGAAAATATCAGTTAAAGCTGGAAGAAACTATCTGGTGATAGAATAGGCGAATTTAGTACGAAAAACTGATACTTCGCTATCTTTGTATGCAGGGATGTGATTGGGAAAAAGTTGTTCAGTTGGCAGGACAACACGAGGCCATAAAGGGGAAAAGCCATGGCGTCTAGGGCAGACAAGGAATTGATAGTTCAAATACTCCTATTTTATCATATGATCAGATTTTATATTGCAAAATCCTCAGGATCTCCTGATCCTGAGGATTCACTTCTTTCCAAGTTTCTCTTTTATGTTATATAGGACCGAAAGGCAACTAGATACAAGTTCATACTGTTAATGTGTAATTATTATTTTTTGAAGCAAAAACATTGTTAATTCAGTGACTCTATTAGCTGTTACTTTGAAGTTAATGAAAGAAGGTTTTGCTTGATACATCTGCGTATTCTGAGTTTTTATTAAGTAGAGGCGTATGGCGACTCTGGGCCCAATCACAAGAAGTTACACTGCTCCTTTGTGTTATAGTTTATATTTAGTCTTTGTAATTGATTTAATGTTTAGTTATCTTATTTATCTTGAAGATTTGTGATATTGATTTATACTGTTGTTCACTTAGATTTATATTGAAGCTGTGAGATATACTTAAGTAGTGCCTTGATTGGAATGAGTGAACGCGTGTTTGATTGTTGTTCAATTGAATAGATGTTATCATAGATATTGAGAGACAAGATTGATTGACTTCTACGGATTGCAATATAGAATGTTTACCATTTAGGAATCCTTTATCGTTGTTGTTGTTCACTTACCAATTGCCATTCAAATTATCGATTATTTATTGTTGTTCATTTATTATTTTTGTTCAATTGAGTAATGCAGATTGATTTGGGTTGTTATAAATTGGTAGTGTTGTTCGATAATCATAGTTACTTTACTTGATTAAGTGTCATTAGTCTCAAGCGTATTTGAATGATTCTCAGTGTATTTCTCATTTGCATTCAGTTCCAATTGGTTTCAGAACAAGTTGTATAGAATTACATAGGGTGCTGTGAGAATTCCTTTCATAAATAGTTCTTTGCAGAGTTGTGTGAATTTAATTGAAGAATTAGCATTTAATGATTGCAACGATTCATCATTAGATAACCTCTAGCTTCACTGCACATACTGTGTTGGCACTCTTGAAATAGAAAGACTTACCTCGGGTTGACAACTAATTTAGGGATTAAGATTGCTTCTAAAAAGACATCTTAGTGAGCTAACAGTGGTTCAATTCATAGATTACCAGTTGATTGCAAGTCAGTTATACAAAATGGTCCTCGACCAGATATTGAGAAGGTGCAATATTGATAATGAGAAGCAAGATGTATTATTGGAATTTAATTCAGGATTTTTAAGAGGACATCTGGGTGAGAAGGCCACTGCATGAAAGTGTTACAAGAAGAAATCTAGTGGCCCACACTATTCTAAGACGCAAAAGAGTACACCAAGAGATGTGATGTTTACCAGAGGGTTGGAAAGCCATCACACTAGGATGAACTTCCTTTGTAGCCAGTACGAGCACTCTAGGCCTTTGAGAAATGGGCACTCAACTTTGTGGGGCCTATTAATCCACTGGTGTGTCACTCACATTCCACATATATTATTACCACCATAGATTATCTTACCAAATGGGATGAAGCGGCACCAATTAAGGATTGCATTACAAATAATGCCTCTAGTTTCATATTCGATAATATTATCACTAGGTTTCGTTACCCCTGAAGCCTCACCAATGAACAAGGGACCCACTTCATTAATGAGACAATCGCTTCACTACTGCAAAACTTTATGATCCAATGCCATAAGAGCAATCCATACCACCCTCAAGCAAATGGTATTATGGAAGAGTTTAACAAAATATTAGAAAGGGGACTCACCGAGATATTCTTTGCCAATCGAGATGACTGGGATGAGAGGGTGCCAACCACATTATGGGATTATCGTACAATTTTCAAGCATTTTCAGAAGTGAAAACCCTTCTAGCCAGTGTATAGACGAGAATTCATAGTACTCATTGAGTTCACCATCCCCAACCTTTTATTGCACAAACCACTCACATGTTAGAAGATGAATCAATTTCAAAACGGTTGGAAGAGTTTTAGGAGTTGGAAGAAACTAGTTTTATGTTGTATTTCCACCAAACTATCAAGAAGTAGAGGTAGAAAGCATGGCATGACTGACACATAAAGCATAAATATTTTGCAGTTGGAGATCATATTCTTTTATATGACAGCAAGTTCCAAAAACATCCTGGAAAGTTGAAAATTCATTGGTTACGATCATTCTTTGTTGTGGAAGTAAAAGAATCAAGATCTTTCAATCTCGCATAACTAGATGGAGTCTTATTTCTTGGCTATGTGAATGGAGCATGCTTGAAGCTCTTCCATCACATGACCGGTTCTACATCAAAAGTATTTGATCTCTAAAAGGGGATCATAGTTAGGTTTAGGTAGGTCAGATAGTTCTTTTAGTTATGAAATTCCTTTTTATTTGCATTATTTATTTTAAGTTTTGTCAGTCAATTCATTCGATTCAATTACGAATAAATCACTGTTAGTTTTAGTTGCGTCAGTCGAATTCCTCCCTCCGCAACCGCCTGTGGTCGAGGACTCGCATGTGGCAATAATATTATCTGTAATAATCAGTAATAATTCTCTGTGTCATTTCGAATTTGGGAAAAATATCTTCCATAATATCCCTGAGATGATATGGTCATCAATTTTGAGGAAACTGTCATTATAACATCATAATTAACCATCATTCTCATCTTCCTTTTCAATTTTTACATCACCCCAATCAAGTCCAGGTCACAGTCACCATTATTTCCATGATTAGAATTAAGTATGGAAAGTTACTGTATTAATTAGTTAAATGGTCAAATCACAAACTTTGTATCGAGTTTTTCTATTTAGCTTGCATGGAAATGATAAGTTTCGATAGTGAGGTCTAGGTTGTCGAATTGCCTAGTTTGGAGTCTATGTCGAATTTACCTTGTCCTCAACCCAATTCCAAACCCCTTGTGTCCCTTGTGTATCATCGTCGGACTGCGACCATGACTAAGACCATAATCTATGTTCCAACACCTGAACTCGACTCCAATATCATTACAATTGAGTCTCTCTATGGAAAATATGACAAGCTTGCACTTGTGGACAATGACCTCTGAAGGCTCATTCCATTTTCCAGCGCTCAAACATGAAGCTTATACAAAAGTTATTGCCAAATCCGATGGAATCTAATCGTAGAGAATTAAATAAAATTTCAAAGCCCTATAGATATCGATGCTACTAAATTTGAGTCTACCAGTGTTCGGCTCTACGGGAGCAACAATGTAATGTACCAAATTCCTCATCAGTAGAATGCATGGAGGGTCTTTATGGCTTGACAAGGAATATCCAATCCATGCCATCAACATTCACATACTCATAGGGTTGTCTAATGTGAGAGCCATAGTTTCAACCACCTTCCAGAATACTTCCAAGCGGGGGAATAATATGGGAAACGACAACTACTACAATAAATACAACACTCAGCGTAGTGGTAAGGGAGCCCTGATTGAACCAATTAACAATCCAAATTTGCTTGTTATAAAATTGCGAGAAATCTCATGTGCCATTTCTTAATAGGTGAATGTACCTTAGGTATTATCTTAATCACAGAAGCTTGTGTATAGGTTGCACAATTGAATTGGTGTAGTTTTCTACAACATGATCTCTTGAAGCTTGTGAGGATATCTTCTCGAGGGAAACTTATTTTATTTACATATATCTTGTCATTTCCCTCAAAATGTGGAATTGTTTCCCACTAGAAGTCAGAGAGATAGCATTATTTTGCAACTATATTCTCCTCACTCTCAAATATTCACCACGGTAGACCTCTAGGGATCCTAGTAGCAAGGAAATTAATGAGGATGATTTTTTTGTTTGGTACCAAAAAATGTTAAACATCACTGAAGCCAGGCCCAAGATCTTGTCGTTGCTCCTAGATGAATATTCACAAGATATATGGCTTTGCATAAGCCATGAAAACACCTGGGTTTTACCTAAGTGTGTCAACCCATACATGTTTCAGATGCAGGAAGAGAATCGCAGAAGAAATACTCAATCTAGTCATCAAGAAACTCGAGACGAAGATGATGAACTTCAACAATACTTTGGCAGACCTCAAGGCATCAATAATTCATTTCCATTCCTTTTCTGAATTTATGAGTACTCATCCTATTTCGACATTGACCTGCAGCCCATCCATTACTTCAATTCCCCAAGTGGGCCCTCATTCGCATACTAAACCAACCATCAGAAAAACTTGCCTGCTTACTACCAAACCATCGTCCATTCCCAAGAAACAACATAAGATTACCTCTTCTCAAGTGGTCAATCTCATAGGTGAGGAAATGGAATCACATGCCAACACGCTAGTCACTGAGGAAAAACCATCACCTACATCCACTACATCCATGATGTCACATGATCCATCACCTCGCACAACCTCCACCTCAACCACAATCTCAAACATTCCTCCATCTGGAACTTCATTGGGTACTGAAATGGAAATGGAGGTAGACTTTGTCATCCATCCTTTTACAGAAAATACAAATGAGGCACTTACAGTTCACCCTTCAAACATGGAGCCTGTTACTACATCTTTATTATCTTTACTACTTGAATTAGGACCACTAATGGTCACCAGTAAAACTATTAACTCTGAGAACCTAGGCACATAAATCATACACACCTCTCCCCTAACTTCCAATCTTGTCTCTCTGCCACCACCATAGTCCATCCCAAACCATATTATTACTCAACCCATTGAACCCTCGCAATGAGAGACCTCACCACAAGGGCAGTATGAGAAATCAGTTTCCAGCGGCCAACAATTACAAATTCGGTACCCTGGACCCACCACTATGACCCCTGATGACCTCCAAAGTTGGTCATCGTCCCAACTGTTCACTTTCATTCAACTGGTTTCACACCAAGCAGAGGTGTTGCACAACAATCTGGAAGAAGAACACGAGCAACAACAATAGCAGCTTCTCTCCATAGCAGTGAAAAGAGACCAAATTCTTCAGGAGAAGTAGGAACTACAAACATAGGTTGAGGAAGTTAGTTCAATTATCCAAGCTCTTTGGCCCTTAGTTGCAGATATTGTAATATATGCACCAAAATATTTTTCGGCGTCAACCCTTTCCGAGCGTTGTGATCATATTAAAACTACTTATATTGATCTCATCTTAGCGAACAAAGAGCTCAAGAGAACTATTTTCATCGCTTCAAGGGCACTACCAGATCCAGCAACATAGTATGACAGGGAGATCGACCAGAAAATTATGAAAACATCTTGTCTGAAAGCCTCTATCATCTAGGCTACAAAGGAAGCTCAAGGACTCTTAGCACAAGTTTGTGACAGGCCAGGCTTCCTAGCCAAGAAAATCAATCGGTTTATCCACTGCACCATCAAACTAATCACCTCTTCAACCAAGCCATGGATACCAAAGACAAACCTAATGGAAGGAGCTCCTAACATAGGCAGATGCCATCGAAATCCAAATCCAAAAAATTAAGGATGAATCAATCAAGACTAGGAGTCTTCTCCAATACCTTAAGCCACCAGCACATGATCACTTTCATATGCTCCAGTAGATCAACAAGGAAGGAGACACTCAATGGAATACCCTTTCAATGACATGCCATACCCAACCAACAATTGAAATTTAAACACTATTCATCGATCAAGCAAGCACTCTCATAGGCTCATGGAAGATGACACTTGTTGAATACACACGGTTTAAGAATGAAACCGTTGAGACTCTTCCAGAGTTGGGTCCTTCATTTGAAGGAAAAATCGAAGGGGAAGTAGCACAGGAGGAAGCACCAACATCACCAACAAATGATTGACTCAGGGACGAGTCAGTGGACTATGGTTAGGGCCTATTGGGTCCTTTATTTTGAGGATTAAGTTTTATTATATTTTGTCGATGATTTGACAACTAAACACATTTTGACCAAATATGAAAGATTGAATGTCGTAGAGAAGACATCCAAGGAAAGCGAAAGAGCCTATTGGATACTGGCAGTTGTAGAGGATTGGTCAGAGAAATCAGGGCACATGTAGTCAGAGTTGAGCCCAAACATTTGTTAACAGCTGAGGGAGTATTCATAGCCAAGAAACAGAGGTAGTCGAAAAGAGAAGGATGGAGCATCTGAGGGTGGAAGCAATAGTTCAGGTAAGCGTAGTGTAAAAAATTCTGAAGTGAAATCCAGCAAGAAGAGAGAGAGAAATGTACTGAAATGTTGTCGTGGAGCCTTTGGAGCCCACAAAACTCAGTGACCATCTTCTCATGTATTAGCCTATCTTTCTAATCTATGTTTCGATGAGAAGGCTATGATCCTAATTGAAAGGGAAGTTGCAGGGGCATTTGAGAGTCTTCTTATGTTGGGTTTATGTACCCATTTTTAAAAAAATCTATCAATACATATGTGTATTATGTGCCCTCATGAATACTTAACTATAACCTTCTGCAATTATTGCATGTCTGATATCATGGTTCTGAGTTGAACTAGTGTTGGTTTCTCTGAATGATTTCCTCTGATGTCTAATTCTAGTCCCTTAACCAAGTAAGGTTATGGCATGCCTCAGGTAAGACGCCTTATGCTCTTGAGTAAGGTGAAAATGTCGGGACTACACTAGACTACGAAGGACCCTTTTCTAGCCCTTGTGCCTGAACCCAAGGTCTCAACCTGATCATCATTTTTCTCCAACAAAATAATTTTCACCCACTACCTTTGTGATAGTGTGAGGCACATATTGGAGTGGTCTAAGCTTCCTATGGGGGCCTCTGAGGTGCTCCTTTTTTAAATGCAACCAAATCTTATCACCAACTTGAAACTTATGTGGAACCCTTTGTTAGTCATGTTGTTTCCTTTACTTATCATTGGATTTATCTGGGATATCATGAACTTGTTGTTGGATTTGTTGGATCTGTTCAACAAATTTGGCTACTGCTTTTTCCTAACCTAAGCATTTGAGGATTTTGCCAATTAATATGTAGTGGGCATAACTACATCAATTGAAGCCAATTTTTTGGAACCCAATGCACACTTGAAAATGATTATTTCCAATAGATTTATGCAGAGCTCTATTATAGTTATGATATACATATGAACTCTTTCATCTCATGTGCATGGATGCTTGGAGTTATGCATGCATAAGATACACATAATCATCGTGTTCACCATTTTTTTTCCATCTATTTGGGGATGAAAGATGGTGTATTTGGTCGACTTGGTTTCCATCAAATACCATAGGATAGACCAGAAGGTGTTAAGGTACCTTCTATCCCTTTATGAAATAATGGTTTGAGGTAGCCCAAAATGAATATAAACACATTCAAAGAAAATTTTAGTAGTGGCTTAAGTGATGATACTCTTCTTGCATTGTACCAAAATGGCCATCTTAGAGATTTAGTTAATAACCATAAACACATCATCATTACCTTGCTTAGTGGAGAAAAAACCTAACATGTAATCTATGGTGACTAATTCCCAAGGATTTTATGGGGTAGGTAGAGGAGTGTATAACCCCTACTTCTCGATAGTTGGTTTAGCAATGGCATAGGTAGTGCATGATCTGATATGTCAAAGGACATCCTTTCAATGTGTTGGCTAGTAGATACTTTTGAAGTAATGGTACTATCTTCTCCACACCAAAGTTCCCTACCACTCAACTATAATGTGCCGTCCAAATTAGCTTGGCATGCTCACTTGAAGGAACATAAAGGTCACCTAGGTAGCACAAGAGTCCATCTTGGAGGTGGAAGTCTAGAACTTGATTACCTACAACAAATTTCCAATAGGTTGCAGTGATGTTAGAATCATTTTTGTATAATTACAGCTACCTATGGGTTTCATGCCCATAATATTTAATACTTGTACTTAGAACAACAATTGTGGCCAATTGGGGTTTTTTTCAACATGATTGGTGTTTCCTTTCTTGTATTTGATGTTCAAGTGGAATTGTTGCAAGTATGTGGCCCATTTTTTATGGCAATCATTATTTAACTTTCCTTGTCTCTACATGAATTCCATAGGCATATGATCAATGTGGATGATTTTCTCCTTTCCCAAAATATAATTCTTCCGCTATCAACATGCTTGCATGATGGAGTGCAACTCATTGTCATAGATGGTGTACCTATGGACAATATTAGAGAGTGTTTCACTATGACAATAAACCAGATGTTATTCTTGAGTGACTACTGCATTGATAACATATTCAAAGGCATCCATCTCAACCTAAAATGATTTTTATAGGTATAGCTAGGTGAGGACTAGTGTGGATCAAAGGCGATGTTTCAGTTCCTTGAATGCTTTCTATTGTGATTTGGACAAGGAAAAAAATTATTTACCTCCATCCTTAGTCACTTGAATTAATGGCCAAGCAATATGAGATAACCTAAACATGAACCTTTTAACCTATCAATCTTTGTTATATTCATGGGGGATAACTAATCCCAAATGATTTGGATCTTGGATGGGTCCACATGCACCCCATGTTCATCCATGATGTATCCCAAATATTGAACTACATGCATGCCAAATGAACATTTCTCTAGATTGGCACACAACTTGTGTTGTCGCAAGGTGCTCAAGACCTATTGAATTTGCTACAAATGTTCTCCTAGGCTCTACTTAAGATGATGATTTCATCCAAATATGCAACCACAAAATATTTTATGAATGACCATAGGATACCTTCCATCATCCTCGTGAATGTTTTTGGATCATTAGTCAATCCAAGGGGCATGACCAACCACTCAAAAAGGAATTCTTTAGATTTGAAGGTTATGTTCCATACATTGGTTTGTTCACTTGGAATCTGGTGGTAGCATAACTTCAAATCAATCTTACTAAAGAAAATTTCACCCTTAAGTTAATCAAGAAGATCATCAATCTGAGGGATCAAGTATTTTTCCCTAATAATTATTTGTTCAAGCCTATATAATAAATATAGAGCCCCCATGTCTCATCCTTCCTCTGCATCAATAAAATTGAAATGCAACAAGATGAGGAGCACAATCAAATGTGGCCCTTTTAGATGAGTTCATGTATATAACAATCTATTTTCTCATCATCTAAGAGGGAGTGTCTATATATTGGGCCATTAGGTAAAGGAGCACCAAGTATAAATTCAATTGAGTGTTTTCATTAGAAGTGTGAAGACACCACCATATGTGGAGAGAAGATATATTTGTATGTCTCTATAATATTTTCCACCTGCTTATATTGTGTAGAGAGGCCTTGTGCATAGGCTATGGTGGTCGCAATGAACTTCCTTTTAGCTTTTGATTGAACCATGAAGAAGTAAAACTTTGTATCTTGTCAAATTAACTTTCGACATTATTTTTCTGAGCTCAATGAAATTTCCATACTTTGAACTACCTCTAGTACATTCTAGACTTGGCCTCCTATAATAAAACTGAAACTACAAGAATGAGACTCATAAATAGCATGATGTTTCCACATATAACGTTGTCCTAAATGAACATCGCAAATTTTTAGCAATGCAACATGATACAGGACCTCATCTTTAAAAGGAATGTTGTTGTACAATAGGAAACATTGTTGGCTAACACAGGTGTCTCATCCATGACTTAACCAACCATTGATGTATGTTTGGGGGTGTGGAATTATATACATTTGAAATACCTTGATGGCCTTAGCTAAGATCAGGTTATTTTAGCTCCCATCATCAATAGTGAAGTGTAGTGGGTCCCCTTCTCCCACATTTATGAATGGAAGAGGTGCATCCCCTCTTCAAGCTCCTCTAGCTCTTCTGGTTGGATATTTCCAGTCATGATGGTAGCACTATATTTGAATTGATGATCCATTTTTATTTATCTTGTTCTGGATTATAATCGGATCCAAATTCCATTTATTTTTCTTTAAGCTCCACCAACAATGATCATTTTGAGCAGCATTCACCAACGTTGGGCTAGGGGCTTCTAGAACCCACACTAATTTCCAATGTATTTTTTTTATTTCCCACTACCCTTCATTTCCTATGGCTTGGATTGGTTTTCTTTAGTTTGGCTCTCCTTTCTCTACCCCTTATTCTATGAGTTTGGGCCACCTTTTCTAGGCTTTTATTATAGTGGATTTATATACCCAAACTTTGGCTTATCTCTATTTGGATGTACCTGTGTAGACCATTATGGTACTTTAAAACTAGGTCCTACTCAGATTCTTTGATACCCATCTAAGACCATAAGATATCGAAAATATTAGTCTACTCTAGCACCATCTAATCTCTCTCATGTCACAAAGTTGTCCATCTTGTGTATTGGTCATCATGGTTCCATATAAGATAGAATTCGTCCTTGCACGCATTAAAAAAGGATTTCCAAATGGGTCCTACCTTGAATATCGTAGACTCGTCTTTGTTATGTCACTCCTAGTAACCTTCCCACAATGTTTCACATACATAATGGATTTCAAGGGTGTGAAGTTGATCTTTTCATTTTTAGAAAAAAATTAGATAGAGTTATAGTCCTCTAAAAAATTTAACCATTTCTATAAAGCATATACATTTTTTAGCCTTCAAATAAGGGGATATAAAAGTTAATTTGTACCTTGAAGGATTCCACACCTTTGAAGTTTCTTCTTGTCAAAATTTTCTTAGCCGTTGTTGGATGTTGTCAAAGCATTTAGGCAAATTTGTCCATCATCCCATTCCTCTGTTGCACGAGTGCTTCCTCAAACAACAACTTGTTAGGATCGTCTACGCCACATTATTTCTTTTATTTCATTGTGGGATGTGACTGAGGTTGTCAGAGTGATCGTTTCCAAGTGAAATTAGTTCAAAGCCCAACTCTTTGTATCTTGACCTCAACAGGGAAATGCTACGAGAAACAACAAGAAGGAGATTAATCTAAGACCATTTATTTGGGTTGTATAGGGAATGAAATGAAAGGAAATAAATAAAATTAAATACACACACAAAGAAATATAATACAAATAATAGTAATATAGTTAAAACCCAACTTCTATTAATAAATAAAATAGTAGAATATTGTAGAACACAAATTGGCTAGAATGGGGGTATCTATCTACGAAGAGAGAGATTGTAGCTACACACATTTGCAAAGTTGTTATAAGAGGATGAAAGAACGACCTTTTAACATAATGAAAGAATGGCCTTTTAACCCAAGAATATGAAGCATCAAAATTGTGTAAGCTCTAAGGTGGTTAGTTGGTACATCAGCTTCTCGATGATGTAAATTTTGCATACAATCTTTGTTTGGAACACATCGCATCTCATTAGAAATAACTACTTGAGGATTAGAAATTTTGACTGGGGCCATGAAATTCCATGTAAAATGATAGCCCCTTGAATTTCCAAAAAGCATCCTTTATGACCTCAAAGTCCCCAGGAAGTTTGGGACCCAAAAATACCATAGAAAATATTCAAGAAGAAAGAGAACCATTGAGTTAGTGGAAGAGGTTAATGACCACTGATATCCATTTCAATTAAAAACAATAAAGAATTGGGAAGATATATTCACACTTTCTATAATTTCTTGTGCTAGAATTATAGAGATGAAAGTGAGTTCAGTTGAGGGGAAAACCCTTCGAGTGGGGTGTATAATTCTAAACTACGCTACCATGCCATCTATATAGCAGAAGGAAAAGTGAATAGGATTTTGTGATGGAAGGAATTGTGGAAATTAAAGTGTCATTTAAAATTTTGTATTTTTTGTCGTTATCACTAACTACTAAATCTCTTTCTTGAAATAAGCTTCCAAAAAGAGGTATACAAGGCCCTATTTGGTGTATACTGTGTAAACAATGCAATGAAGACTATGATCATTAAATAATGGAATTCCCATATACAATTTTTCTTTGGAAAGGCTTGGAGATATTGATTGGATTAAGAGAAATATAGGGAAGAAGAAATATTAAAGAGGGGTAACACAAGTCATATACTATTTTAGTTATAAAAATATTCAAAGATTTACCATTAATTACAGCTTGGGGAATATGGATAGCCTGCAACTCAAAAACAAATTAAGATAAAATGGTTCCTCTTATAAAATGTGTTGTTCAAAGCATGAATACACTTAAAAGCTTCACACATGAGTCAAACCATAAGCCTTGAGGACTAGTAGTTGAGGAATAAGTACATAAACTTGTGGCAAGGGCTTACTTTGATGGATCATATCAAGGAGATCTACCATTACTTTTTTTCGCAAGGAGAAATCATAATTTTATTCAACCTGGGAAAAAGAAATAAAATTACATTCTAGAAATGTTGGTAAGCATTTTTTCATGCCAGCCTATAGGCTGATGCACAAATAAAAGAAAAAAATAATAAAAAAATTACATATTTTTTCCAGGGCTAACTATGATAAAAGTCACTTAGCTTCCCCTTTTTTCCTTTCTTTTTCTTAACTTTTTGCCAAACTCCTTGGTTTGGAGCAGTGTTTAATATTTCCAATTGATTGTCATCTGCCTTTAGGGGGGCTTCCTTTTATGAGTCTAAGCTCTCAAATACATGGAATATTTGTATACCCTCTGATTCCTTTTTGGTGGGTGTTTCCTCTTTCTGTTACTTTGATACTATAATCTGTGTTGATTCAGTACCCTTATGGATTTCAACCATTATTCCTAACTAGTCCCCTACTCCTTTATTTTCTTTGCCACTAGGATGTGCCTATGCATCTGAATTTGGGTTATGTTCCATGGTTCTTCTACTTTGTCTTCAGAAATGTCAGGAAATACCCAACACCTTGGCTTAGAAGCCTACATATTTTTATTTTTTGGGGTCTTTTCTGCTAGTGGAAAGGTGTTTTGCAGATGTCATATCTGAAAATGATCAAGTAGACCTTTGCTAACGTCTATCTCTACACATATTATGGAAAATGTGAAGATACCCTTTATTGTTCTATCCATGTCCATTTTTTTGAGTTTACCCATTGTATTTTTTATATCCTCCAAGACCTGAATATACTAAAAAGGAAGAGGGAGGTTTGGTAACCTCACCCATACCATCTTCGTTGTTACCACCATACTTGTAGCATCAAATTTTGGGAACCATGGGGCAATGAAAATCCCATCTTGGCCCCAAAACCATGGCCCATCATTTAGAACTATTTCCACATCTTGTTGTGTGTCAAATTGGACAATGAAGCCCAGGAAGAAAACATCCACTGATATAGATCTTTGGATCTCTTCCAAAAACCATCGAACCTACATATTAATGCCTTATTTTTGAGATCAGTAAAATATGATTTTATCTCTGAGGTTCTTACATCCATAGTTAGTACCTTGTCCATTTGCTCATTTATGTAGGGTCCTAACAGATTTCACATTTGATTAGCTGGAGTGGCAGTGTTCCCTTTCATTGTATATTTGAATGAGACTAGACCATTAGGGATTCTAGAATTTGTATTCGGGTTTCTAAAGCATGTAGCTCCACCCATTAGTCATAGATTTAATATTATGGTAGAATCCCTTGCCACACCATAACATTTCAATTGTAGGGAATCCTAGAGCACTTTTCCTTCATATAAAAAAACTTGGAGCATTGTTGGTATTCCCATGTCAGTTTTTTATAGACATATTTGGGCACTGCAACCCCAATCACATATGTCCATAAACCAAGGGCTTCTGAGTCCCTAAAAGTGTTGTTTCACACCCTAAAGGAACAAGGTCAGCTAATTACATCATCTCCCAGAAGTTCTCCATGGAAAACTGCTCAGAACTGATCAAAACTAGACCATACAGACTGCTCAGTGCTAAGGGTGCGATGCATCTCACCTACCACATGCAAAAAGTGCAATGCATACTGAAAAACCCTTCTGTAGGGTGTGATGGGCGAGAGTAGACAAATGGTAGAGATAGTTTGCAAGGTGGATGATCATGGAATCTTCCATAAACTTCTCCTGTGACACTTGCCTCTCTGAATTCGCCCAGGGATGAGTAAGAGATCATGAATCTCCAAGTGGAACCAAGAACTATCAGAGAGAAGACACTAATCAAAATTCCATAACCTGACTCACCCACCTGCAAACATCTATATATGGATCCCCCATCCTAAAGATCCAGAGGCTGGAATCTTGTATTTGTAAGGAAGTGTTGTTGGTTTCTTGGTGGAGCATCATAGTGTTGGGTGATCTAAGCTTTTCATGAGGTGAAGAAGGGCTTTCATGCTGGGAGGATGAAACTGGGTCAGATCAATGGGTTGTAATCCTCTCTTCTACTCTTTCTATCGATAAAGCTATTTGAGTTTTCCTCCACATTCTTGTATGTTTGAGTTGATATATGAATTTGTGTGGTCAATATATATCTGGTCCTATATTGTTTATGACTGTAGATCTCTATTCTTTGATGGTATTATGTTGCTTTGACTTTACAGGTGCTCTTTGAAGCGGGACAAGCAAGGAAGGAGT
Source organism: Pinus taeda (assembly GCA_000404065.3). Lineage (NCBI taxonomy): Eukaryota > Viridiplantae > Streptophyta > Pinopsida > Pinales > Pinaceae > Pinus > Pinus taeda. The sequence continues at coordinate 34,491 of APFE030332777.1, forward strand.
GACAAAGATCTGTCAAAGGGGAGAGGAAACAAGCAAGGAGCCAAGTGAAATACTGAGGTTGGTACTCTCTGCTTCTCTCTCATCTACTTCTCATAAAGGAAAACGCAAGTAACTTTAATTTGTTTGTTTCTAAGATAGCTACCCGTCTTAGTGGGACTAACAGCTCTAAATGGACACTAGATTTCCCGATAACAAAATGGCGACTCCGTTGGGGAGCGAATAACTTATTTTATTGTTATATTTGTTTTCTTTATAAACTACAGACGAACCCTGAAGTTAATCCAGCTAGCCTTCGAACTGAATTTGTTATGCAAGTGCAAAGTAGATCAATGTTGCTTCAGTCCATCTCCGGGTTTTGTTTATAAACTGAAAAATTGATTTGCAAACATCCTAATTGCCCTGGTGGTGGTTCAAGTAACCTCATTAGATCAACCCCTATGATTTTTATTTACTGAATATCATTAGCTCGGCCTAAATCCATGAACTAAGCTGCAAACTGTGACCAAAAACCAAGTTAAAGTCTCGTCCCTATACCATCGCACCTTCTCCTCTTGGCAATCTGGATGCATCGCAACTCCCGTGTGCAGTGGGTGGGATGCATCCTTGTTTCCCTGTGTTACATGTGCGATGATCAGATAAGACTGTTTCTGCCTCCAGATTTTGGTTTTTCTTCACTCACTTCAGCTTTATTCAGGAGTTTTGTTGTCTGTGATCAGTATACCACTGTGGAAACTCCCTTCCTTTGCATTATTCAACCTCCATTGTACAAATAATTGTAAATGTTTTTATGTATTTTTCACCATTTACAGTTCTCCTTTACAAAGAAGTAGCTTAATTGAACTGTTGTCTTTTGATTTGGAAGTGTCGTTTTCAGTAAAAGAAAAGAATTCTACTCTTCTTGATGGTCGATTACACTGTTACTCTTGTATTTTTCTTGAATTAATAGTATTTCAAGTGTCGAAAGCAGCTTTCAATTCAAAATCGCAAAGTGTCATCATTGTCTTCCTTTCATATTTTGAAGAAAAAATTGTTAGTACTGTCGCTTTGAAAAGATAATTCAGATTTGTACTTAGCATTTGTTTTGTCATTCACACATTAAGAAAGCGGAAAACAAATACATACATGTGCATTTTCATGTAGACTTCTTTTTTATTTTGATTTAGGACAGTGCATCTAGTGTGTGCTCTTTGCTCTATGTTGAAAGAATCTCGCTTCTCTTTCCTTAGTAGCTAGGATTTTAATTGCAAAAATAAGAGTAAACGACTGTTTATCATCTTAGATTGCATTTTAGGAATTGTATATCTACATCACGAGGTGAACCTTAAAGGAAAACTTCTTAAGAAAGATCAATTGTAAAATAAATTCAATGAACATAAAAACGCTTTCGAACCTAACGCACAACATTTAGAAGTCTAGGCTAGAGACGTATTCCGACGTCATAAATCCTGGTAACTATGGCTTTCATAGTAGGTTGGGTGATTCTTCCTCTTTGAGACGACAAGTGCCAGTACAGACTTGTGCTCCCATGTACTATGGGAGACCACAATAGGCTATATCCTTTATCTTTAGGAAGCCATGTCTGCCACCCTATCGATCGCAATGCACTGAACACAGTATTCGGGAAGATTGATTGTTGTACCGTAAAAAGTATTCTACAATTTTTGATTGGTTTGGTAATCCCTCTGTCTAGATTTCCATAGTAGTCTCTTTCGTTCCTTTTCAGACTCCTTAAAGGAAAAGGTCCATCTGAGCACTTGTCACTTCAGGCTCATTAAAAATCGAAGGCGACTAGAGTCATATTTAGCTTTTTCTTGACTCTTAAAAATTTAAAAAGAAAGTTGTGCCAAAGCGTCATAAAATTTATTTTAATAGGAATAACGTCACTGTTCCCTCGTTGATCTTAGGTTGAGAAAATGGAGTCCACCAACCAATGATTTCCCCTTGGGGAAAATCCTAGTCCTTTCTCCTCTTGGGGGGATGTTGGTGCACGTCATATGGCCACATTATCCCTTCCTGGACTGACAATTGGCCTGCCAGTATGGCTTTTCTCGACCTCTGTCGTTCAAAGCACCGTGATTCATGAGCAATCAAATCAGCAACTAGATGATACTAGAGTTACCCCCCAACCTTCTACTTAGTTTGTTTCTCCCTCCCCTTCTTCCTCTTCGCTCGGTGAAGCTATAAAACTAAAAACCAAGTAACTGAGAAGAAGAAGAAAGGGAAGGAGAAGAAGAAGAAGGAGCCAATGGCAAAAAGGGGCAGCCGTACATCGTCTAGTGAAAATCCACACACTGCATCATCCAGACCTAAATCTCCATGTTTCATTTGCAAAGGAGACCATTATCATCGAGATTGTCCTTACATCCCATAGATCTTAAGGGACTAGTCTCCTCGTTTACACAATCTGGTGTCGTCAACCTTTGACGATCATGTTGAGAGTACACCGTCAACTAGTGAAAATGAAGTCAATGGACAGAGAGGAAAATATAAGTTTCCTTGTAGACTGTGTGAAGGTGATCATGCCATCCATCACTGTCCCTTCCTAGACGAGGCTAAAAGAGTCTTGGATAATCGTCTTGCTTCACCACTACGACTTCCTCCTGGATACAAGAAACTCTTGCCAAGCCCATCGCTAGTTGAAAATCTGGCTGACACACCTTTGTGGTTGGTCGAAGCATCTATCGTTGAAGATAAACCCTCCAAGTCTGCACTGGACCAAAGTCAACAGGTCAAGACGGCAGTCGACCCAGTCTTGTCTCCGAAAGGTCTACCTTCAGATCATACAGTCACCAAAGAGAATGAGAATGACATCGTTCAAATTCTTTTTGTAAACACAGACTTTGATGAACATCGGGGTAATCTACCCATTCCTTTACCACAGGAAGGAAGTTCGTCGGAGTCGTATCCGGCCGTTTATTCGGTCCCACCTCCAAGCAACCTAGTCGTTTCCTTCAACTGGAATCTACTAGGCAGACCCCGTCTATTGTCTAATGTATCATTCTGAATCATCGTACAAGATTACAGAATGGTCATGGTCGGTACTATCATAGATGAAGAGGCTTCTGTGAGTATCCTTTCCTTAACTACTTGGAAAGTGCTTGGTTCACCATCGCTTCTGCCTAAGATGCGAAATCTGACAGGCTTCGACAAAGGAACCAGTCGACCGTTAGGGATCCTTCCAAGTTTGCCTATAACTTTGAGAAGGAAATTCGTCTACCTTAACGTAATGGTAGTCCAAGGACCTTTAGATTACAATCTACTCCTTGGGCGTGACTACATTTATAGCATGGGAGCCATTGTCTCCTCGCTCTTTCGAGTGATGTGTTTTCTACATGAAGGCAGAGTGGTCCAGCTCGTAGACCAACTTTCATTCCCTGGCTCACACATAGCTAATAGTCAAATGCCATCCCTAACTGGTCTTTTTATGCAAGGAATGTCTCATCAATCTGTAGTCCGTCCACCTGATGAGCGCGAGTGATTCGATGATTGTGACTGAAACCCAGGGGGCATGCACCGTGGTTTGCTTCAGTAGGAAAACTTCAGGTATAGGGTAGGTTTCCATGGAGGATATATGACTAGCTTGACACACCCATCGGAGTGGAATAAGGTACCTCCGTTAGAAGGTAGGCCTTTCCCGATAGAACAAATGTTTTATCTGCAAATTGAAGGGTAGCTTGGAAACTCTACTTCGCTATACCTGGGGGCATGCAAACCTTTTTGCATGAAAGTGAAAAGTGACCATTTATTTTCTTAGTTTGTAGGTTCTTAACCCTTTAAACTCATAGGATTGGTCATCCCTAGCTTACATAATGAAAGGATGCTGAGAAAATTTTCGAATGGTGCAAGCTCCCTAAAAATTTAACCTATCGACGAGACATCCTTATTATACGATTGGCACGATCAGTTTTACGCAAAGTTCAAGCTCGTTAAAAATTAAACCTAGCAATGATCAAATGTTCCACCAGAGTTTAATCTCATTAAAAAATGAACCCACCTCCAGTAAATAACCATTGCGAACGCATTATCATCAGCTTTTGAGCCTTGGGCGTGTTCTTACCATCACCTCCACTATATTTTAGCCGATCATACGCCTCCATTTGATTGTTTACCCTTTTGAGGAATAGTTGCGATGAGTGTCTCTGTTAGCCATCCTCTTGACGCTGCCATGATTGGAAAGTTCCAAACCTTACCTAGAACTAGCTGCTACCTGAAAATATCACTCGTTCCTGAAAAAACGAGTCTCCTTTAAGCTCTTTTCATCTGACTCATAAAATATGAAAAGATTGCCAAGCGATTGGCCTCTCCAGCTCGTTAAAATGATTGGAAGTGTTATCCCTCCTCTATATTTTAATCTTTTTGGACCTGAGGGATCATTACACAAAAAGATCGAGCGCTTGTCTTGTTTGGCTCATTAAAACTATCGAAAATTCATCCCTTTCGTATTATTTTATACTTTTTTGGACTTAAGGGATTAAATGACGAAAAAGGATTACTGGAGTTTACTTTCCGTCCCTTTTCAGACTCTCTAAAATTGAAAAAGGACTGAGTTATCTCTATCCTTAAACTCGTTAAAACCAATAGCGACAAACTTGTCCATGCAAAAAAGAACGAGTTTCACTGTCGCTAGGCTCGTTAAAACATAGTGATGGGTTTGCCCAAAGGGAAAATTATAGAACAAGCATATGTTATCCTCCTCAAGATTGACAAAAATAAAGAAGTACTGGTCAGCAATGACTAGGGAAAAATGGGAAGAAAACTTGAAGAAACTTTATTGGTAGCAAGTTGCTCTTGAACATGACACTTTCACTCCATCACCATGATTGAGTCAGGTTGGGTTATTCCGTTCACTGGTCCATCCATTTTTGGGGTTACCGCTACCAATCCATTTCAGTGTCGCCGATATTTTCAAGAGAAGTCGCTCAGAGAATTCACTAACCCAAGTTGTGTCTCATCCGCTGCAATACCTTCACGCTTCATTCTTTCATGATTGCCACCCTGAACCCTCTATCATCAAATCGTTTTCACCCCCACAAAATCATTTGCTCCGTTCCATGTCATAGATGTGAGATTCATTAATGCCCTCCTACGACGGGTCACTTCTTGTCGACATCAGCTCATTACCCAAGAAGTTGATCTAGGAACAACCCTTTCAGTACTTTGAAGCTTGCATGCCTCAATGGTAAGTTTCTCACTTCGGGCGACAGTTTTACATCAATGGCCTTCGACCGAAAGATTTTGCGTAGTGTTCGACACCAAGTCCCATTTTCACACCACGTGAATTGTATTGTCGTACCTTGAGGGTCATCATCATTATCGGTGATTCCTCTCGTGCCTGTTAACAACTTACATCATTGGCTGGTAATCAGGTGATGTCTTTCCATGTTCGACTCCAGAACATCTTTTCACATGGATCGACTTGTACTTGGGGCGAAGATTGAACGAGTTTGAAGACCCCAAATCTAGTTTAATCCATCCGGGCTGCGATATATTCAGGAAAATAAAGATATCAAATGTACATCATTGCTGCACAAATTATCATCCAAACCAAATGATAATGGCTCTACCGGGATCATCAATCTGCCACACAGACGGTTGTCTATCATATGTACATGAGAATGAATTTATAAAGTTGAGCATGGGAATGCCTGCCTCAGCTAGATCATGAAAATATTATGAAGATAATGTATTGTATTGTATCTTATTACAGGTCGCCTTCCAGTTCAAAAAACCTCAGATCCTCATGATAAAGCATTTCACCCGACATCAAAAGATTTATGACCTCATGCTCTAGGGAGCAACTGTTATAGACATATTTGGGCACTACAACCCCAATCATATATGTCCATAAACCAAGGGCTTATGAGTCCCTAAAAGTGTTGTTTCACACCCTAAAGGAACAAGGTCAGCTTATTACATCATCTCCCAGAAGTTCTCCATGGAAAACTGCTCAGAACTGGTCAAAAATGGACCATACAGACTGCTCAGTGCTAAGGGTGCGATGCATCTCACCTGCCACATGCAAAAAGTATGATGCATACTGAAAATCCCTTCTGTAGGGTGCGATGTGTTAGTGTCGGTCTTAAGCCCTCCATCAGCGATCAATAGCTCTTTGCATACGCATAGCTAGGTGTCTCATCAGTGTCAATTTTGCATCCCACTAGGCATGCCATAACACTGAATGGAGGAGCAGGTCTTTGTTTCCTTCTTGGTTTTTGCTGGATCAGGTCATACTACAATGTAATTGAGTCATACTTGTTTTTTGTTTTTGTCTTGAGGTCCCAGGTCTTAGGTCTAGGGTTTTGAGTCAAAATCACTTCGAGGTCATGAGTCAAGGTCAGTGAGTGCCCAGCAAAACCAGAAGGAAGTATGTATATACGTTCCATTGTTATTTTCATCAGCTACAGATCATTTTATACTTTGGATTTAAAAAACCCTGTTTTTTAAGTCCTAAGTCTTGTCAAATTTGTAAAAATTAAGAAATTCTCAGAAGTTTGCAATAGCGCCGGCAACAATAAAGTGGGTTTTTGAGTTTAATTTTTTTTTAAATAGAAACATATAAAGGTAAATTCCCTCTTTGAAAACCCTCATTGTGCATTTGGGAGCAAGAAATTACAAGGCTAAAAGCAAAGAAGGCGATTTCGGGCAAGATTCAGCAATTTCAGTGCCTGGGAAGGTGCACGGTCATGTCATGAGTGTGCGCGGATTTCTGGGCAGTGCGCGGCTCTGAGAGGAGATTTTTACTGAAGGAAATTACACGTGCGCGGATTTCTGGGTGGTGCGCGGTTTTTTCAGAAAGGTGCGCGGTCATCTGGGCACCTCACACAAAAACTCATCCAATCAGCAAACTCTCTTCCAAGCTCACCCAAATTTGTCAAGGTATGTCTCCTCCACGTGGTTTGTGATGGTGTTATGATTGCAAAGGAGGATTATAATCATAATTTCATGCAAAAAATCAATAGAAGATAGGTTGAATGATGGTTGTTTTGCAAGCATATGTTATGACAGTTTGTTTGTTTTTCAAGGCAATTTTTCCTTATGTCCCTCCTTTCATTTTCCCATGATAATCACATATGTTAATATGTCATATTTATTGATCTCATTTGCAAATTAACCATACAAACCCTACCTCTAAATCCTATCAAACCCTAGTTCTTTCTAACCATCTAAATCCTACCTTTTCCCCATGCTACACGCTCAAACCCTACACCATTACACACAGCAAATCATATATGTAAATTGCACAGCAAAAGAATAAAACAAAATATAGTTAAAAAAAAAAGGATGACAAGGCATGCAAACAAGAATTGTAAAAATAGTAAAAAATATAATTTGCATAGCCTTATATAAAAAAAAAAAAACAAACAAACAAACAAAACAAAAGAAAAGTGCTTAGAAGCTGTGTAAAACCATGACACAATTTATCAAATGTATGCTGCTAGCTATCCAAAAGGAGCAGTTTTGTTGTGCTAGGATTTGTCAATTTGTTATGCTAGGGTTTGTCACTTAAACATGGTATCATCCCCCTTTTCCTAAACTCTTTTTTCCTACCCATTCTCCTCATGAAAAACCTAATTCAATTGCCTATCCCATTTTCAAACTCCCTATGCAATTGAATCTCCTTCCCTATTGTCAAAACATGCAATGAAACCCTAATTCACTCATGATAAATGCAACTATGAAGCTGCCAGCGCTATTGAAAGACTGTTGTTATGTAAATTGGTTGGCAGACTTGATTAATAGGTTTCATTACGCCCTCATTCCCCTAATTCCCTTGATACAATCTCCCTCCCCTCCATTGCAAAATAATCACAGCAACCCTTCCCTTCCCCTTGTAATCAAAATACCCAAAAACCCCTGTTTTCCATCAGCATTAAATGGCCATTTTTACATGTGAAAAAAAACAGAGTATGCTTATGAAAGGCATGCAAAACCAAAGTGAAACGAGCTGCCTGCCAGTTGTACATAAGTGATGCTGCACTATCCTCATATGCCCATGACATCCCCCCCTCCATCATGCAGATTTTCATTGTCCTTTCCCTTGACTACAAAGTTTCCTTAAATAAAGTATTGATTTGCAAATGTTGAAAGATGGAATGACATATTTAGCATTATGTGATAGTTTCCTTCAGAATTCCCTTCTTATATATATTTTTCCCTTTCCTATATGTAAAATTCCCTCCCCTAACATATCCCTCATGATGTTTCCCCTTGAAAACATCATACTTCACAGCATTTTGCAGGCAGGGCAGCGATCATTTTGACTTGTTTATTCCACCTTTCTCAATAACACCATGTCAACTACTGAGACTAATGAGCAAGGTGATGACCGATCATCATCTACTGAGATTGAGACACAGCGGAGGCCTCGTAGGGAAGGCAAGAGTGGTCAACACAAGAAGGTAGAGTCCACATCATTGACTGAGTTGCAGGCTTGCCCATTTGCAGTCTCTTGTTTTCAGCACATGGCTTGTTATCAGTTTTGTGAGAGGCTCTCACACATTCAACCTCACAGAGAGTTGGCTCGGTTGTTTGTCCTACATCTCCATGATGGACTGGTCACCCTTGCAGGGGTGAATTTTGTATTTTCTCCAGAGGCTATCACAGATGCTACTGGGATACCCAATGTGGGTGAGGTGTGGCTGAAGCGCAAGTGGCTGGACTTCGTATATTATGAGCCATATGTCAGGCCTACCTGTATGCATAACTTGTCCGGGACCTTTCCCATCAAGTTCCTCCGAGCAGAGTATATGGATATCATGAGACTTATTATGCACTACTTCACATGCGAGGGGAGATTCGCACGAGTATCATCTTATCATATACGCATGTTGATGCACTTCACCAAAGTGAGAGTCATGAACATTGCAGCATATTTATCTCACGACACTCAGAGGTTGACCGCTCTTTTTCAGAGACAGACCCCAGCACAGCAGTTGCGGAGCTTGTGCCATCATGGTC
>APFE030332777.1:59117-75760 GCA_000404065.3 Pinus taeda
TTACTTTGATTATTTTATGATTATAGTATATTAACTCACTTATTCTAATATATATTTATAATTATAAAATTGACCATTTACGTTTTTTTTAATAAGAAAATTAATAACCAAATTAACTTATTGGAATAAATAATGTTTATACCCTTCATAGTTAAACTAGTCATTTCCCGGTCAAATCTAGCTGTTGTCATTTTAGCCGTTACCTGATCTAGAAATTTGGTCATTGGATATTCTGCCCTATCTATTTATAATGCATAGCAAGATCTACTCATTCAACTTGTCCTGACGATGAACCGCGCTGGTTGGTTTGAAACGCGTCGACAAAAATATCTCTATGTGATTTTCGCCGAAGATTCTTCTCAAAATAGCGATGTCTTGTTGTATCTCAAAAATACATGACTGCAGACTAATGGGGTTGGACACCATGTGTTGTGAATTAAGGAATTCCAAGATTTATCTTTATTGCAAAAAGCAGTGTTCTGTAGAGTAGCAAATATTATGAACTATAATAATAAAAATAGAGTATCCTATCTCAGTGAGAAACATTTGAGTAGCATCAATAATGTGCAATTTTCTAATTGCCAATATATATTATTCTCACAATTATGATGGTATTTGGTTACACATAGGTTAAATAGTTTGTTTGTATAGCCAAAAGATTACAACATAATTTCACAATTTCAATAATCCACTGGTATGGACTAACTAAAAGTGTCAAGAAGTTTATTGCAGCTATTATGTTATGGCTTCCTTATGCCACTTATTGCACAATGAGCAATAAGGGACAATTTTTATTTTGTTAATCCAAGCATAAATATGAAGAAAAATTCCCATAAGATGTTGGTTCACTAGTGAGAATGATAGGGTATTGAGCCATATACCAAGGTTCTACTCTTATGGGGGTCTGGTCCACCCAAGAATGGGTTTCAAAGAGAGGATCAATGGTGATTTTTGTGGAATACATACCCTCAGACCCGACTTCTAAACCGTAAGAGGTCTAGTCTATGGGAAATGCAAGAAATCTAGAACATTGAGCCAAGGATTTTTTTGCACATACCCATTCATATCTCTAGTCAAGGTAAATTTGGTTAAACCTTTATTTAGAATAAACTTGTATTAAAATGGATTCTTTTGCATTGTCCTAGAAGCATAGGATGAGACAATATTGTCCAAATCGTGTGGGCTGGTCTATTGTTTCATTTGCATTTAGTCCTGGTTTATGGATGTTCATACGTGAATCTCATAGGTCCTAAAACTCTTTCACGTGGAGGCTTATATTTATTTATTTTTCTCACGTGATCATCATAGTGGAATTTGACTCTTCATAGTAGAATTTGACTCTTCTAAGGACAATGCAACACCCTTCATTGAGGGCCTTGATTTGCAGAAAACAAAAGCTTATGCATCAAACCTTGGTCCCCACTTTTGACTCCTCTTCTGACATGTTAACTTCAGTGACAATGTGGTTCGAGCTCCCCAACCTGCCTCTGCATTTTTGGAGATATGAGTTCTTGGCCTCCATTGAAAATACACTAAGGAAGTTCCATTTCTGCTCCTCAAAAGGAAACAATATACAAAGGTGTCCCTGTGTGTGGGATCTGAGATCTGGTAAAACATGTTAAGAAAGAGTATTATCTTAGTTTCTTCTTGATGTATGTTTCCCAACAAATATAACTTAGTTTCATCTTTCTCTATATCCCCCAACGAGTATAGCTTAGTTTTATCATAATGTAAAAAGAACCATTTCTTCTATTTCTATAAAAATTTAGATATTTCAAGTTAGAAAAAATAGTTGTTATGTATTTATTTTAAGGGTAATTTGTTTAAGGTCAACCAAATTCCAATAGAACACATTCTGATGGACATTAGTTTTATAATTTCAACCTTAGTTCAAATGTTGCACAAGAACTTTGCATTTGTCTTGAATACCAAAATTATTAATTCAAAAATGAAATTCAAGAAATAAGAATCAAACCAGTGGTGTCCAATGGCATAACATCTTTCACGCAGTCGAGGATCCTACAACTAAACATATCCACACCATGGGGCCTCCTAAAGCTAGGATTCACACAAAATTCACTTAATAAGACTCGAACTGTCAACCTCGATCAAAGACCGTCAACCCTAAACCTTACCCCTTTCAACAGATTTACACTCATCCTTTAACTGCCTGGATAGATCCTATAATTTTTCAATTATGCATACAATTTCAAGATTATCCTCCAATGGCATGGTGGAATCTAGATTTTAAGTTCCAGAAAATAGAGAATCTCTTTGCAAGCCTTGTCCTCCTATGCAGATATGCAGTAATTCAATCTCCAATCAATGCATATAAGTTGCACTAGTGAAGAATGGTTAGTAGCTCGAGACAAAAGTTTTCATAATACCTGCTTGTTTTCCAAGAATAAGTCATCAAGAGGCTTCGATGCAGGGTCTGATAAGGTGCAACATTGTGTGAGATATAAGAGGAATTGGTGGGTATAAAGGTCTCTATGAGAGGCCTCCAAATATATATAGACAAGTGTTAAATAGATTTGTTTAATGAGGTCGACCGAAATTTCACGGGGGACAGAAAAGAGGATTCATCTATTTGGTGTTAGCTCTAGCCACATCTCTCAAATTTTGGGGAGTTGCTCTCGAATTACCATCGTCGTCGCCATTGGAAAAGGAAAAGGATGGTTAGAGAGAATTTGGAACATATTCTTTAATCTCCATGGCTCTCCACCATACATTATGATGCCAATTTTCAATGTGCCTATATAATGGCCATTTTAACCATTTTCACTCTTTTTTGAATTTCAAGAGATCACAACAAAGTTTTTGGTCCCTCGCTTAGAGAGCATTGATGATGGTGTGGGAGCTTAAATAGTGAACTATCATTATATAATGAATTATTTATTGGAAGTGTAACATAGTTTCTTAATTATATAGTATAAGCATATCAACGTACCAAATTTGAATTTGGATAGGTAGGATAACGACTATTTTACTAAAGTATTTCGATGCGGATAACAATTAGCATTCCCATTACTAGGATGATGGGGGACACTATCATTGTAAACATCCATGCAAGTTAGATATATAAGTTTTTAGAATTTTTTTTTTTATATTAAGATGATACTAAGAGGTTTTCTTTTTTTTCCAATTCTTAAGTGATATGGAAAAATGGAAGGGTGGAAGAGGGCATAGGATATTTTTAATGATCTCTATGGAATACTAGTAGCAACATATATATTGTCTCTAGAAAAAACAATATATGTATCACATTTTGAGATGGTACACTAAATCTGCTTCCCCTGTATGACATGATATTCTAATATGTGCAACATCTAATGTTCAGACAATATCAAGATCCCCATAGGAGTCAAAACAATTTCGTAAGAGTCTAGTATTGTTATGTCCATACTGCACATTCAAACTAGATAAACAACTTGTTATGCTCTTAACCTACAAGACGATTCCAAAATACCAAATATGCAAAGAAATATACCCAGAACATAGAACAATGAGAAATAACAGCAAGTATTTTATTATCCAGAAAGCAATGTTCACTTGCCTCTTTGAGGGGGAAACCTCCAATACCATGGGGCAATACCATGGTTCTTGTTAATACCATCTATCTAATACCATGGCCCATTTGCAACTAATTGTGGTCCCTTCATTAAATGTAGGTTAACCACTTACAATTATTAATATGGGCTTTATTGACTCTTTACTTAACTATAACTATGATTCGATCCTATTACATAAATAAGGGGGTTAGGGTGGGACCCTAACATGCCCTCCCCCATAAGAATAGCCTTGTCCTCAAGGCCAAAGCTACGGAAACTGCTGAAGAATAGTGGTTGGTTCCCAGGTTGCATCTTCCAAAGAGGTGTCTTTCCACTTGACGAGGATTTCCTTGATCATGCGGCCACACAGGTGTCGTTCTCGTGTGTTAAGAACCTGTTCAGGTTGGAGCCAGATTGACCCTTCTTCATCCAGTTCAGGTAAACTGGTTTGAATTCTGCAATTGTTCCCAATCACTTTCTTGAGGCATGAGACATGGAAGACTGGATGGATTTTTGCAGTGGGTGGCAAAGCTAGCTTGTAGGCAACTTCTCCAATGCGCTGAAGTACTTGATACGGTCCGTAGAATTTTGGAGGTAGTTTCTGACAACGCTTGGCTTTGAGTGATGTTTTATTATATGGTTGCAACCTCAAAAATACCTAACCCCCTTCTTGAAATTGGCATTCTGAGCGATGTTGATCTACTTGTTGCTTCACGCAGTTTTGAGCTTGATGAAGATTCTCTCTAAGGTGGGCCAGCATGGTTGTTCAGTTAGTAGAAGTTGATCCATTGCTTGTACCTTCGAGCATCCCTTGATATAAGAAGTAGGGGAAGGAGGGAGTTGACCATAAACTGCTTCATATGGAGTCATTTTGGTGGTGGCATGATAGTTGGTGTTATACCACCATTCAACTAGAGGTAACCACTATACCCAGAGATGTTGCTTTTCTGAAGTGAAACACCTAAGGTAGGTTTCCAGACATTTGTTGACTGCTTCAATTTGACCATCAGTTTTTGGATGATAGGAAGTACCGAGTTGTAGTTGGGTACCTTGTAGCCTGAAGAGTTCCTGCCAAAAGTTACTGGTGAAGACTGGGTCACGATTAGACACAATGGAAGTGGGAATGCCATGCAATTTGAAGATATGATCCATGAAAGATTGAGTGACCAAAGTCGGTGTAAAAGGGTGGGGTAGGGCACAAAAATGAGCATACTTAGAAAGTTTTTCCACAACCACCATGATGACTGACTTGTTTCCTGACTTTGGAAGACTCCTAATGAAATCCATAGAAACCTCCATCCAGATTGAGGCCAGGATGGGCAATGGCTGTAATGTGCCTGGGGATTTGACTGTTTCTCCTTTGTGGTCCTTTTTCATGCCTATCCAAAAAAATGATCTTCTAGTGCGAGCATACATCTTCTGAAAGCTTGAATGCCTTGTAGTGGGAGATGAGTGCAACTCCACCAAAATGCGACTTTTGAGGGTGGATGTTGGTGATATTACGACTCTGTCCTTGTAGCGAAGAACCTCATCCTACCACGAGGAGCCCACTGTGGAATTTGGATCCGCCTGCAATTGATTAATCAGTTGGGAGAGCCAGGGATGTGAAAACCATTCCTTGCAAGCCTCTTCAATCCATTCTGAAATGGGAAGGGAAATTGCGAGCAGGGTACTTTCCTCCTCAAATTGGCGAGATAACGCATCTGCTACAATATTTTCGTGCCCTTTCTTGTAAATGATCTCATAATCATATCCCAGCATTTTGGCGAGCCACTTATTTTGTTGTGGTGAGGATAGGCACTGCTCCAAAAAATATTTAAGGCTTTTATGGTCTGTGTGGATTTGGAAACGTCGCCCCAATAAGTATGGTCGCCAGGTATCTACTGCATGTAAGATGGCCATCATCTCCTTCTCATAGGTAGATTCTCCTAGATTCTTCCCACTTAGTTGTTGGCTTGTGAAGGCCAAGGGTCGAACTTCCTGCATTAAGATCGTCCCAATACCCGTACCCGAAGCATCGCATTCAATCACAAAAGATTTGGTGAAGTCGGGTAGTGCTAAGACTGGAGTGGAACACATGGCATGTTTGAGAGCTGTAAAGGCCTATTGTGCTTCATCATTCTAGAGGAATGAATTTTTATTGAGGAGTTGAATGAGGGGCCTAGCAATGCGACCATAATTGTGGAAAAATTTGCAATAATAGCCTGTGAGACCCAAAAATCCTCTCAGGCTCTTCAAGGTCTTAGGTTGAGGCCAATCTTGCATTGCCTGGATATTTTTGGGGTCCACCTTGACATCTTCATGCCCCACAATGTGGCCCAAATACTAAACTTTTTCCATGCCAAAAGAACACTTGGACATCTTGACAAATAATTTATGCTTACGGAGCAGTTGCAAGAGCAAATCTACATGTTGAAGATGTGCGGCCCAGGTGCGACTGTAGATGAGGATGTCATCAAAGAAAACAAGGACAAATTTTTTGAGATATGGTTTGAGTAGGACCAAGAACTCATAATGGCCTTCATGAGTTCAGAAAGCAGTCTTTGGAATGTCGACTTCTTTCATGAGAATTTGGTGGTAGCCTGAGCGAAGGTTGAGCTTAGTAAAGAATTGGGCCCCATTTAGTTCATCCAAGAAATCATCGACAACCGGGATGGGAAATTTATCTTTGACTGTCAACTTATTAAGGGCCCTGAAGTCTGGACACATATGTCATTCCCCATCTTTCTTGAGAACCATGACCACTGGTGATGAATAAGGACTAATGCTGGGACGAATGACGCCTGCTTCCAAGAGTTCCTTGATTATTTTTCCTATTTCATTCTTTTGGGAAAACAGATATCTATATGGGTGCACATTTGGTGGCTGGGCCCTTGGGACCAAAGTAATGCTATGATCATGTTCCCCTCTCGAGGGTGGAAGCTCATGAGGCTTGTCAAAGACTGGCATATGGTTGTTTAAGATCTATTGCATCTCAAGATGAATATGAAGAGAATTGGGTTCGAAGGCCTGGATGGCATTAAATTGAGCTATAACTCCATGGTGGCCCTTTTTTAACAATTTTTCCATCCTATGTGAGCTGATGATAGAGGGAGCTCCCTCCAGGAGTCCGTGGAGGGTATGTGTGTGATTTTTCTACTTAAAGCTCATATATAACTCCTGGAAATCCATTGTGATTGGGCCGAGTGTGCGAAGCCATTCAGCACCAAGGACAATGTCGCACCCTCCCATGTGTATGGAAAACATGTGGGTCTTTAACTGATAATCCCCCATTTGAAGTTTGACATTTTCAAAACAGCCTTCACATTTCATTGTTCCCCCGTCAGAAATTTGGACCTGGAAGTTAGAAACTGCTTGGACAAAACAATGCACTGCTTTCATGACTCTTTGATGGATAAAATTATGTGTACTTCCACTATCAATCAAGACTATTACTGGGAAATGCTTAATAAAACCTCAGATTTTGAGAGTTTGAGGCAAAGAAATCCCTGCCAAAGCATGCAACAAGATAACTAGTTCTTCAGGTACATTGTCCTGCTAGTTGTCCTCTTCTTCCTCCTCTGGTTGCTCAAGTGGTGGGGCTTCCTCTGATGAACTGTGATCAGTAGAATCAATTTGAAAGAATTTGGGCTCCTTGCATTTATGCCCGGGGGAGTGTTTCTCATCACAGTAGTAACATAATCCTTACTTTATTTCTGTTGGTGACACCATTTGAACCTAGAGTGTTTGGGTAGTGCTTTGAGCCTGTGGCAGGCGACCGTTGGTGATGAAATTTGGGTGATTGGATTGGGCCACTAACACACGTTTGACTTCATGAGATATTCTACAAGCATGCAGCCATGAGCTAGGGTGGTGCAGTTGGACGTGGACTTGCATGGCTTCTTTGAGAGCACTGACAAAACATTCCACATAGAACTCATCGTGTAGACCTCCAATACGAAAAGCTAAGGCTTCAAAGGCTGCAATATATTCATTCACTGTTCTGGTCTGTCGAAGCTTAGTGATACGATCCAAAAAGTCAGATTCATGGTCAAAGCAATCCATAAGAACTTTTTTGAATGTCTCCCAAGTTAAAGGCCTTCCATAGCAATGTTGATACCATTGCCACCATTGCCATCTTTCATTGTCCAAGTACATAATACCCACACTAAGCTGTGTCGCATTATCCAGGATGTAATTTAGTGTGAAATATTGCTCCATTTGTGTTATCCATGTGGCCGGGTGAGAGCCATCAAATTTATACATGTCTAGCTTGGGTGGTCACAGATGGAATTGTTGGTGGGTGCCAAAGAGGTGAAGAGACTGGCTAGACTCACCCTCACTATTTTCATTGCCAATATATGCCTCCTCGCGTGCCTCCACCTTGCCCTTAGAGAGTGTTGCATTTAAATCCTTCAGCTGCGACACGACCTCTTTGAAGGCTAATTCAAGGTTGTCCATCCTCTCATTCGCCATAGCTTGAGCTCTATTTTGTACCATGCACTGAGCCGATGTACTTGAAATTTGGGACCGCCCGAATTTTTTGGCACTAACAATTGAATGGTACCACCTTGCTCATCTCGTCGTCCTGATTCTTATGGGCTAAGTCACTAATAAGCGCCCTGGGTGGCTCTCAGAATCTTTTTTTTTTGTAACTCTGAACGGAGTTTTACTCCTTGCTTAGGAATACTGCAATAGCGGAATCCCAGAAATGTCAATGCTGCCAAAAGTCCTGCGAAAATCACTCCCCGGTATAGGAACCCGCACATTACTCGGATCTGGATGGCGGATCTAATGGATCTGAGAGATCTGAATGGTTGATCTGATAGATCTGAATGACGAAACTAATTGTTGTTGTTTCTTGCGAGATATGATCTGGAAAATATTATGTGTGATCCAAAGATAGAGAAGGGAACTATGGTCTCCAGGAGTGTCAGGTGCTACAGGTCGCAATATACATAAGGGTTTGACAGTAGTACTTGGCCCAATTTTTCAGGGCACTAACCAAGGAGGATCAACTGTACCCTTAGCCATACAACCCGACTACCCTATCGTACATGCGAGTAATCTCTCCAAGTGTTTTTCTCTGTGTACTATAGCAGCAAGACAGCCGACGGTTTATCTATGGCATGGTTTCAAGGGAGCTAGGGGGCTTCTGATATACCCAAAGGGTACTTGGAAGACAGTCCATGCGTGGTTCTGTCTAATGCGCTACTACTCGAAGGGGTACCCACAGGGGTTACAAGGGAGTCCAACAAGCGTGACCACCTCTTGTATTTATTGAGTTCATGCCTCCCCAAATCCATAGGTTTATTTACTCAACAATAGATCCCGTGGTTTAATGACGCCGGAACACGTCTCTAGCCAAAAAACAATTTGCTAAAAATTAGAGATCCCACCGGCCCTGGAAAGTGCTCTGATACCACTTGTTATGCTCTTAACCTGCAAGACGATACCAAAATACCAAATATACGAAGAAATATACCCAGAACATAGAACAATGAGAAATAACAGCAAGTATTTTATTATCCAGAAAGCAATGTTCACTCTCCTCTTCGAGGGGGCAACCTCCAATAGAGCAAAGCTCAATACAAAATAAAACACAATGCTCCTCGAGGGGAGTCTCTATCCTTTATATAGGATTCATATATGCAATACCATGGGGCAATACCATGGTTCTTATTAATACCATCTATCTAATACCATGGCCCATTTGCAACAAACTGTGGTCCCTTCATTAAATGCGGGTTAACCACTTACAATTATTAATATGGGATTTATTGACTCTTTACTTAACTATAACTATGACTCGATCCTATTACATAAATAAGGGGGTTAGGGTGGGACCCTAACACAACTTGGTATCCAAGGTAAAAAATGGTATCCTAAGTTCAACGGATATGACTCTAATAATAAAAAATGTAAATCTGAATGAAAAGTTAAGTCTTCAACTAAAAAAAATGTATCTTCTACTAATTAACCAACACTTATCCTTGTAGGTATTCTTCATAATGTATTTTACCCAGCTGTAAGCCCACTCCTGTTTTGAACGATATATTAGTTTTTGAATTTAATTCCCTATGAATTATCTGATCAAAGGACATAACCCTAAATATTCTAATAAACTCCATAACTCTAATCATCGATTGATCCAATAAACAAGTGTTTAAGAAAGTATAACCTTTCAGCAAATCTATAACAACCGTTGAATTGTTTATCACTTGTAAGTTTAGATTGTTGAAGTGTCATGATTAAAAAGATTAACATAAACGACTGATTCATATTATTGTAGTACTTGTTAGGTAGTCGTATATTTGTTCCTAAATTAAATTAGTAATTCATGTTAGTCATTTTTGGTAGTCGTATATGTTAACCTGAGACTAAATTAGTCATTTTTAGTTGGGTCACTTAATATTACTCATTTTTGGTAGTATTTCACTTAGAAAAACTAGAGTGACCAACTTTTTTAGTCACCTAGTCACTAATTTCACATTTTCTACTAGTGTTCATGATCTCTCCTCATATGTTTCTTGTTGCAGCACATTCATTTACATTAACTTTGACCTTCAAATCACTAAATTATAAAACAATAATTGTATCATTGTTACCTATATATGTGAAAATTTTAAAATATTTAATTGTATTAATGTTACTTATGAGTAAAATGTATATTAATTAATTAGTAATTTTACACACTAATTTTCTCCTAGTAAGTTTCTTTTGTTCACAAACTATTTGCACTTTTGGGGGGACACCATGAACTACGATTGTTGCACCACTTTCATTTACATTATCTTCGACCTTCAGATCACTAGATTAGAAAACTTTAATTTTATTAATGTTACTTATGAGTAAAAAAAAACTCTCCTAGTTGAATCATTCAATTTGGCCTTGAAAAGAAGGTCGAGCATGCATTTTTGTGAAGCAACCAAAATTGCCTTACTTCACTAAAATACATGCCCAGACTTCATTTATTTTCCAATCTGATTGATTCAAATTGTAGATTCTTTATTTAATTATTTTACACACTTTTACATTATTATAGTTTTACTTTTAGCTTAAATATTTATACTTCAAATTTCATACAACATTTTAAGTTTGCTTCGACTTGCCTTATGTGAAAGTTGTGTATAATTGGGAAACATAGTTATGTAGGATATTTGTCAGGCATGATGAAAGGCTATATCTTAAGGTTAAGTATTTTCCAATCATGTCCCATTTCAAATTTCATTACGAAGAGTGTAATTGGCTTGGCTCGGGAGTGCATATTTATTCTGACTTGGACATTGGCAAATATGATGAATTGCTACATTGGAAAACTTGGATTTTAGTGAGTGAGATTTCTTTTAGGATAAATAGTATGATGTGTTGTATAAAATTTTTGTATATTTAGGATGGAATTATCATTCTTACATTGTCAATTAATTGTAGTTCCTAATGTGCATTTATTTGAGGCGCATAATCCATGTCTTTTACCCTATAAAATCAATCAAATTTGGAGTATTCATGCACAATATAAATTTAATGAGGATGAGTTATTTTCCACCCAAATTTAATGAGGATGTACTTCATGCTATGTGGGGAGGCATGTTCCCCGCACATTTCAAAGGTCTCTTAGGTCATGTATAAATAGGAAGAGACTTCTAATTTGTAAATCATAACAAACTGGTGACAAGAGGAAGGATTTCACTATATTTTATCTTCTTCTTCTTTTCTTGTTTGTAATTCCACTACGATTGAGGAAGTGTAGAACTGTTGTGGAATTGATGCTCATGATGATGAAATTTGTTGGTTTATGAGGTATTATGTGGTTTTTTGAGATTGGTTTTAAGTTTTCATCTTTTAATATTTGTTTGACATTGAAATGTTATTTATTTTCTTGAGGTATTATCGTGCCATGTTAGCACCCAGGTAGACCTTAAATACTGAATGTTAGTAGAAAGGCCTTAGTTGATAGTGAATCCCACAAGTTCCTTCATTCTCTTCAAACCCTAAAATAGAACCTACAAACCCTAGGTGCTTATATCTCTTTATCTATCACTTGGAAACATTTAAACCTAATTACTACTAAAATAAGGTCATATGGCCTTAATTATAGGGTTTTAATCAAGAAACTACAAGTTTCAACCATTAAAATCCAAGTTTGATTTTTCTTAGTTCATCCCCTTGTTCCCAAACATTCCTGGTGCGCATTTATTTGAGGCACATAAACCCTTTCTTTTATCTTACGAAATCCATGCAATTTGGAGTATTTTTTAACAACAAAAATATATATGTAAAAAATTAAAAACATTTAATTGTATTAATTTTATCTATGAGTAAAAAAAATACTCTCGGAGTTGAATCATTCAATTTTGCCTTGAAATGAAGGATGGGCATGCATTTTTGTGAAGCAAGCCGAAAGTGTCTTGATTCACTAAAAGGCATGCCCAGGTTTCATTTCTTGGCCAATATGATTGATTCAAATTGTATACTATTTAATTACTAATTTTACACACTAATTTGCTTCTAGTAAGTTTCTATTGTTCACAAATTGTTGACACTTTTGGGGTGACACAGTGAATTGTGATTGTTGTAGCACTTTCATTTACATTAACTTCAACCTTCATATCACTAAATTAAAAAACTTTAATTATATTAATGTTACGTATGACTAAAAATACAATCTCCAAGTTGAATTATTCTATTTTTCCGTGAAATGAAGGTTGGGCGTGCATTTGGTGAAACAGGCCAAAATTGCCTTGCTTCACTAAAACGCACACCTAGGCTTCATTTCTTGGCCAATTTGATTGATTCGGATTTTAGATTGTTTATTTAATGATTTTACACACTTTTATATTGTTATATATTTACTTTGAGCTAAAAAAATTATACTTCATATTTCATACAACATTCTAAGTTTTGCTTCGACTTGCCTTATGTGAAAGTTGTGTATAAGTGGAAAACATGGTTATGTAGGATATTTTTCAAACATGATGCAAGGTTATATCCTAATGTTAGGTATTGGCCAATAATGTCCCATTTCAAATTTAATTACCAAGAGCGTAATTGGTTTGGCCTAGGAGTGCACATTTGTTCCGAATTAAACATTGGTAGATATGATGAATTGCTACACTAGCAGAATTGGATTTTAGTGAGTAAGATTTATTTTAGGATAATGAGTATGATATGTTGTAGAAAATGGCCCACGGGGCATAGAATAGACGGTGATGGGGTGTATTGTTAAGTCACTCCGTGATGTGAAGGTCACCAATTCAAAACTCTGTGAGCAAAAATCCATTCATGTTAAGGGATAAAGTGGCCCACGCTAAGTGCGATCCCAGGTGATTTTGATGGCTTAGATTCCCTTGTTTCGTGGCTTCTCAAGCCACATGTCAAGCCTGATGTAATCATTAGAGAACTAATACCACTTTACAAAAAAAATACATGTTGTAGAAAATGTTTGTATCTTTAGGATGGAATGATCATTGTTGCTTTGCCAATTAATTACAAGTTCTGGTGCGCATTTATTTGAGGCACACAATCCCTGCCTTTTACCCTATAAAATCAATCCAATTTACAGTATTCAAGCACAACATAAATTTAATGAGGATGAGTTATTGTTCACCCAAATTTAATGAGGATTTACTTCATTATATGTGGGGAGGCATGTTCCCCACACATTTCAAAGCTATCTTAGGTCATGTTTAAATAGGAAGATACTTCTAATTTGTAAATTGTAACACATTGGTGACAAGAGGAAGGAGTTCACTATATTTTACCTTTTGCTTTTTCTTGTTTGGAATTCTACTACTATTGAGGAAGAGTAGCATTTTTGTGTAATTGATGCTCATGATGATGAAATTTGTTGGTTTATGAGGTATTATGTGTTTTTCTAAGTTGGTTTTAAGTTTTCAACTTTTAATATTTGTTTAACTTTGAAATGTTATATATTTTATTGAGGTATTATCATGGCATGTTAGCACCTAGCTAGATCATAAATATTGAATGTTAGTAGAAAGGCCCTACTTGATACTGAATCCCATAAGTTACTTCATTCTCTTAAACCCTAGAATTCAAGTCACCATTTTCATGTGTGTTGGGAATTCCTTTCTAGAAATTTTCCAATCGATGAGTGGCATTGAAACCCTATATCTACTTAGACTTCATTGCCAAATAAAAAATAATAAAGACTCCTATTTGTCTCCATTCTCCATACCTATTTATATTCAAACCCTGACTAGGTCACTTTCCCTAATCTTAAACTTAAAATCCTAAAAAATATGTACAATATAGAGAAAAAAACAAAAAACCCTAAAATAGATTGTGCAAACCCTAGGTGTTATCTCTTTATCTATCCCTTGGAAACATTTGAACCTAATTACTACTAAAGTAAAGTCACATGGCCTTATTTATAGGCACTACAAGAAAAAAGTTCATTGGTGACATTCATGCTTGTGACCGACCTTTAAGATCCATCACCAATGTCGCATATGGCGACAGTCTTTAAAAAAATATTGTTGTAAGTGTATATAGTGATGGTCCTTTACGGTTTGTCACCAAAGCCATTTTCAATGACACTTTTGGTGAGGGTTGTTAAAGGCCCGTCACTAATTCTCTCTTTGGTGATACTTTTGGTGAGGGTTGTTAAAGGCCCATCACTAATTCTCTCTTTGGTGACACTTCTAGTGACGATCTTTTATTGGCTGTCACCAATGATCTTTTTGGTTACTTTTGGCGACGATCAATAAATGTTCATCATCATTTATCATTCCAATGAGTTTTGAATGATGCTTCATGCATGTGACGGACCTTTAAGGTCCATCACCAATGTCGCATATGGTGACGGTCTTTAAAAAATCGTTGTTGTAAGTGTATATAGTGATGGTCCTTTAAGGTTTGTCACCAAAGCCATTTTCAATGACACTTTTGGTGAGGGTCATTAATTGCCCATCACTAATTCTCTCTTTGGTGACACTTTTGGTGAGGGTCGTTAAAGGCCCATCACTAATTCTCTCTTTGGTGACACTTCGAGTGACAATCTTTTATTGACCCTCACCAATGCTCTTTTTGGTTACTTTTGGTGACAGTCAAAAAATGTTCGTCATCAATGATCATTCCAATGAGTTTTTGATGATGCTATGTACCTATTACTATATTTTTTGTCAAAATATAATGATTTAAGACCATTGTTGTGGAGTCTTTTTCATTATGTGTCCGAGGTCATAGTGGTTATAATAGCCAGTCAATTTTTTAAGAAGTAATTAGTGTGCATCATTTCCCTCAAGTCATAAGAATATAGTCTTCCTATGAGTCAACACATGATTAATCTCTATTAGGTTTATTATCTAGCAAATTTCCTTTAAATAAAGTTCCACTAGTGTGTGTAGGAATTATATTATTTAATACATAATCAAACTTTGTCAATTCTATTAATGAGAGAGACCTAGCACTCCTCAACACTCATGGCACACCTTAACATGCTTTGGAACAATACACTAACATTCCTTAGCACCTCGCATGTTTTGGAACATATTTGTACTTGGAACATCTTTGTACCTAGAACATCTTTCCATGAGTAGGACACCAAAGCACATGTTGCCATGCCATAGCATAGCATAGCACTCCCCTATCATGTGTTGGCATTCCCTGAAGTCCCTAGCATGCCTTGGAACTCCTTGGCATAATATTACATTGACAAAAATTAGCACTTGGCACACATTGGCACTTGGCATGTATTGGAACATATTATTAGTGTGCCTAGCATGCCCCTTTGAAAAAGATAAAGTCCCGACTTATTAACCCTCTTATGTGTTCATTTCCTTTAATTTTGGCTTGGTTATTCCTTTTGTTGCCTTGAAACTCCTTGATGCATATTGGCATACTCTAGCACCCTACACATCCTAATATGTCTTAGCACTTGGAATGCCTTAGCACTATTTGGCACATGTTAGCACACCCCGGAACTACCTAGCACACTCTAGCACTTCTTGGCATTCCCTGATATTCCCTGGCATGCCTTACCTATTCTTAGCATACCTTGTCACTCCCTCCTTGGCATGACAACTAGCACTGATTGACACTCCCCAACACACCCTCATATTCATTCACTTAAATGCATTTTGACCTATTGCTCACTTGTGTTGTCCTATTTCTCCCTAACACTCCTCAGCATGCATTGGTACTCTCTAGCACACCTTAGCACTCATAAGTGAAGAATGAAACTTGTAAACAATGTTACCAGAATCGGAATAGACAATGAATCACCGAGGAAAAAGAGCTAAGAGTTTTAATCAGATTGGGGAAAAAACGGGAAAAAATCAATGAATTCCATAAATAAAAATATACACATATATCGAATTAAAAGAAAACATTTTTCATTGATATTCAGCAAAGCCATGTCCAAACAATTCATAATATTAATAGATGTCCAAAATATCATGAATGGATAAGTATCTCATATATGTTATGAGTCCAAACATGATCCAAAGTACTGAGCCATGACTCCTAACTAGTGACTACATAGAACTAGAAGCAACTACTTCTAAAATTTTACAAACAACTGCATACTAATTAGAAAAAATCAGTAACTAAGAGTCTAAGACTCTTAAGAGTGAGAACTAGAAGTGATTCCCCCCACTCCTCTACTTGCTTGACTCTCAAAGTTCTTCAAGTCAGGTAGGCTTAAAAGAGGAGCCTCCTCTAATTGGACCCAATCTCCTGCATTTGTAGTTTGCAAATCTATCTCTTCAAGGTCTATTGGTGAATGATCCAAACCTATTGATCCGGATTTAAACAGGAACGCAATAAAATACAGAGATAACCATATACACAAAGATGCAGCGGAAATAATGCTTTATTTCATTAATGGAATATATCGAAATATGCTTACAACCAGAAATGGAAATAAACCAGCTAGGGCGATGGTAGCTTATCTCTGAGAAGAGATGTGGTCGCTACATGCTTCTGAACTGTTCCGAACTGAGTTACAATGAGGATCGAAGGCCTATTTATTGTTGAGAAACAATGGAAAACCCTTCACATTCCAAAACCTAACCCTAGAAGATGAAACGCCAAATTGTGGGCCCCGTTTTGGGTAAATTGGTAAATCAATTTCCCGGGGTCGTAACTTTG
>APFE030332778.1:983-26694 GCA_000404065.3 Pinus taeda
CTGGAAGAAAGAGAAGGTTGTAGCCTTCTGTAGGCCAGCACCTACGTACTAGTATCTTGGCTAGTGAAAAAGCTAAAGAGGGTTGTTGCTCCCTTCCAGGAGAAACTGGAGAACGAGAGAGAGTTGTAGCTCTCTGCAGGTTGCAGCCTGCGTACTGGTAAAAAGACTACACCAGTACATTGTAAAAGAAGTTTTATAATTTAAAAGGAAGATAGAGACGAATTGCAGCAGGTGGTTTTCACCCACATTGGGTTTCCACCTTATATCTTGTGTTCTTGTGTCTGATTGTCTTTCTGCTCTGTTTTACTGTCACTGGATATTGTCATTGGATTCTGCATTACTAACTAACAATCATCATCAGAAATATTATGTAAAGTAAAAGCATGTTCTGTATACGCGGGTTTCCTTCTGCATAATTGCGTACATACGCTGGTTTATTAAATTGAAGTAGCGTATATCAGTTGTTTTGAAAAAGAATAATTATCCTGATAATACTTGATTCACCCCCCCCCCCCTCTCAGTATTATTTTCAACAGGTAATTCATTATACAGGAAACTAGAGGTAGCCCCCCTACTGCCACCTCTTTGATCACTACTAAGAAAGGCGGGAAGTTCATCTCACAGACCAAGAAATTTATTTTATGTTCGGTTCACTCCCAAAGTAAGGGGAAGATCGTTGCTACATCCATGACCCCTACGAAGCGTTCCTCCACGCGGAAGAAACAACAAAGGGATACGGTCATGACAGGACACAGGAACAACTTCTCCTCACCCGCAGGGGTACCAGACAAGTTTTAGGTCGGCGACAAATTTTGGTTACATCTGCAGAAGGAATGCCTTACAAGAGCCCATCAAAAGCTCATACCAATTTGACATGGTCCTTACAGCAGTACCAATGTTGTGGGGAACAATTCTTTGGAGCACAACATTCCTCCATTCCTTCGCCTGCACCAAGTGTTCACTATGGACCGTCGTCGACCATGCTTCCCACCATTATTGGACACATCAGAGATTGCAGAACAAGTTCAATAGATGGAGGAACTCAATGCAATGGGGACCATTTCTTCCTAAGGTGGGATGAATGATCCAAGTGGATGTTGGTGGCCACCCACCTATCCCACTTGGACCCCCACAACTATCTCTTTCAATTTTTTAGTTTTTGTAGTTGTAGCACCTAACACAATTTACTATTTTTAGTAGTTTTTCAGGTCCTGAACTTCCAGAGCCATTTTGAGGCCATAAACGATGTTTTTTGGGAAATTTGGGAGCAACATGGGCCTTTGGAACTATGTTTCTCTTCTTAAAGTTATAGTTCTTGGATAGATCTTTCTAACGACATATTATACGCATCAAAGGAAGATCGGGTGCCAAATTTATGACCCTGGGAAATTGATGTACCAACTTACCCAAAATAGGGCCCACAATTTGGCGTTTCATCTTATAGGATTAGGTTTTGGGATGTTAGGGTTTTCCATTGTTTCTCAACAATAAATAGGCCTTTGGGCCTCATTGTAACATAGTTCAGAGGCATGTATCTGCCACATTTATTCTCAGAGATAAGATACCATCGCCCTCGCTGGTTTATTTCCATTTCTGTTTGTAAGCATATTTCAGTATTTTACATTAATGAAGTGAAGTATTATTTCACTGCATCTTTATGTTTATGGTTATCTTTGTAATTTGCTGCGTTCCTGTTTAAATCTGGATCAATAAATTAATGGAATGAATGAGAGTCAAGGAATATTATTAGTATTTATTGAAATGGAATAATTGACTCGTTGAAGATTCTACTTGGATGATAGAGGTAGAGATTTCAAAGAATGGTAGGACTATGGAAACTCTTATGAAGAGTTTCTTTCTGAGGAGTGTGATATAGGAGCATCACCATCAATAAATTCATTTTGATCGTGATGGTAAAAAACTGATTTACTATAGGAAGTGAGTTTCCTGAATTTATTTTACTTTCATGAAATACTTAGGAGCATTATTACTTACTTAAATTATTCTACATTTGTCATAAAATAGGAATTTGTTGTAGCTAATTTCGAGAGATATTATAGAATGTTTATTATTTGGATATTTTCTAGATTTAGGATTTAGATCCACAATTAGTGGGGATGAACTAATTATTATCTTGTATTAGAAATATATTCTTCAAGGTGAGAGATGGTTCAGATAGATAAGAAAATGTGTGAGTGTGGTTTTAATTGTATCTTTGAAGAGAGGGATTGAATACATAGAATAGATTTATAATTGGAGGCTTTTATGGATGAGTTTTGAAGAGTTGAGAGTTAAATATGAATTCAGAGTATGCATTTGTTTATCTAAGTTCGAGTCTCAACTCTATATAGGATATATTTTGTTCTCTCTTGTGACATGGTTACTAATGCTCTATTTTGATCCGAATTACTTCCAAATTCTATATTATTGGGTGCACAACCAAAGCGACCATTCACTTAGCGATTACATTATCCGACATTGGAAATTTACACTACTCAAGCTCCTCTATATGTATTATGCTGTGGCATCGTAACTATTTCAATAATCACATGTATAGGGAATATGTTTTATAAAACCAAAATAAGGTGAAATATAATAAGCTTGTGAAATATATTTTCTTAGCACATAGTTAGAGGAAGGTCGGTAAGTTAGCCCTGACCCCTATCAAGTGCATCAGACTACTAACTAGCATGCAAAACCAACCCAACCTCATGAAATTGTAGAACAAATCAACCAATATGCTGAATTTATAATAAAAGGGGAATTTTGAAGGTTATCATTGGAGTTTCAAATAATGTGGATTTATTTCTTATTCATTTTGAAGGAAAATTAATTTATGTTGGCCATTGGTAAGACTAACTTGACATCACATGACTAAATTCTATAAAAAATCCTCCTTACTATGGATTGGTGTTCTTCTCCCTGATTATCAACTCAAGGAAGCTCTAATAGAGGTCTAAAAACCTCAACATGAGTGGATCAAACTTACAATGGAATCTCTTAGAATTAGAAAAAAACCTTGGTGCAATTAGAGTTTCTCCCTATAAGACCTCAAATGGGATTTATCATGTTGGAAACAAAAAAAGATATGGGTGTGAGCAGATCCAATAACAACTCCACAAATAAACCTAAAGTTATGATGGAGGGACAACTCCATAAATAAACCATAGCACGGCTTTAGTGTATAGGACTCTTCTCTTGATGACGACTCCTTTTTGAAGAAAAATGAGGGTAGCTTTATGTGTTTGGCATATAGGGTGATATATTGTCTTTTTTTGTGTTTCCTTATATGGTAATTGCTACTTCTCTTAAGGAAATGATCAAGCTACTGCTCTCTATTGATAAGGATATCGCTTTGTATCTCTCTCTTAGGTTTATTGAGGTAGTTCAAGTTAGAGAAACACCATCATGAGGTTCTTCCTTATGAAACTGAATGAGAGGGGATTATGGCTTTGGTGTCCCCACTCGATATTCTCCTTTCGAAAATTTGGCAGATGCCCCCCTCTTAATATTTCTTTGTCAATGATTACAACATAAATGATGATCCTTACAAAAAGAATCAATGGCACCTATTGTGCCTTAAAAGTGGGCTAGGAAAATCCATGAATCAACTCCTTACAAACATGAAAACTCCAATATAAAAAAATAAAATCTACGACTCTAATACCATGTCGAAATTTAAGAGGAAAATTGAAGAAACATACTAAAACACAAAGATACACATATTGAAAAACCAAATATATAAAACTACTTGCTTGACTCAAACAAAGAGCCCATTTAGCACTATCTATCTCATTGTTACAAACTACTACTTGTACATTGAATAAGTATAATGCCAAAAATATTGACTAAATAATTTATATCACACAACAAAAATGTAATAAAAACATGTAATCAAGCAATTAGAACAATGAAAACTCAAAACCAATGAAACATCTACCTGCTTCACCAAGACAATTTCAAATACACCATAATAATGTTGCCTCCTGAAAATAACCTAATTACACCAAAAGTGTCCCCTTTTGAAATTGGTCTTGCTAAGAATTGTTTACCTATTTCATCTCCTTTTGATATTTGTCCATCTGTTTTTTTCCCATTAAATGACATCTGTGAGCGACAACATTTTTTCTGTTTAAATAATGTGTTCATTTTTATGCCAATAAGTGCATCCTCACACATTTTTCAGTGGTATGCGGGTCGTAGGATCAAGAGCTAAGAGATAAAATTCAAGTTAAATTGTAGGGCTCGTGAATGGAAACTAATCCGAGAAAATGTATGTAATAGATCAACAAAGTGAAAGGGCCGCATGAAAGAAGACCTCCATGCCTGGGTTTCCACCCTTTGTTTCCCTGATTCTCCTATTTTGCTTCATCTTTTCTTTATGACTACCTTTCCATTCATTCAACTCCAAATATTTGAAGGGAATTCCACCCTGTAAATAACTTAGTTAAGAAACCCATAGTGTGCAATCAACCATCGCACAATTGGTTTCATTTAAGTTTCGATCAATTCCATGCTCAAATTGGTATATTCAATGTGAATTGCTCGAATTGTGAGTCCACTTTTTTAATATGTGGAGAGAAAGGGAGATTAGTATTGAAGATGGAAAAGAGTTTATAACATGGTCATAATGGATGTATTTTATCTCGCCTCCCAAGCCATGGAATTGTTCAAGAAACAGGAAGGAGGAGAGCACCTGTTGACTGACCCATACGGGATTTATAGAAAGATATTAGTTTCCAAAAGAGCTCTTGGTGGTCACATGAGAGTTGACATCCCTACCTCCATGGACACAGATAAATTCACTGATACTGAATTTAAGAAGAGTAAGAAGCCCAAAGATTTTAATTTTGAATCATTTGAGGATAAAGATGAAAAACAGGGATTAGATGCCATTGGGAGAAATCTAATGTATTATCTCTGAAGGAATCCCAAGCATAGCTAGTGATTTGCAGATTGGGACGATTTATTTATGTTAGATCGTGAGTTTGACTCTAAAACCATTTATTCTTCTATAATTTCAGATCTGTGTGTGAAGGAATTCAGTTCCTAGAAAGGTCAGTTTGGTCACATGAAGTGCCACTCCTAGGCCCATGAAGATAGTGATGATTCCCATATTGAAGAATCATAAAAATATGAGACCCAAGAAAAGGAAAATGACAAAAGTTTCAATGACAACAAGATCAATATTGATCGCCCAAGTTAGAATTCAAGCCAGTTTGACAAATGGATGAGCGAAAAAATATTTAAGAGATCCAGGTATACACCCTAACTTAATCCCCTTGAATAGTTTGTTTCGTCAACCAATAACGAGATTGATTTTGATATTTTGATCAATCACCTGAGTGAAAATTCAATCAAGTTTTATGAGTGGATGAAGGGAAAGGGATTCAAGAGATCCAATTATGCACCCCAATTTAATCCCCTTGACCGATTTGGTTCGTCAAACAATAGTGAAGAAGAGGACATGACTTTTTTTCTTATAATGCTTGCAAGTGGAGTAAACACTACACAAATCCAAAAATTCCAAATGGGGGCTGAGTAGCTTGGATCAAGTGACCTCAAGCTTCCTAATGTTGGTTCCTAGCTTTTGAAATGCATGAGGAAGAGGTCCAAATATAAAAAAAGTGATACATATGTTGGTCTTTATAGTGGTGACCAAGTTGAGAAAATTGGGTAGAAATGCAACACTTACAATAAGGTTTTCATTCTCCTCAGTCATTTGGAGTTCACAAGGCTAGTCATAACAATGTTAAGGATTTGTTTCTGCTGAAAAAGGATGAGAAAGGGAGTCAAGAAGAAGATATTAGTGATGAGGAGCTTCATATGGGATTGCACTCTCATTGCCTTGGCAATTTCCACAAACCTTATCCAAAGGAGAGGACTAACGATTATTGTGTGAAAGCGAGGAACGAAATGAAGAAAATGGAGGAAATTTCCTTTTTAGTTAAGAAGAGCAGGGTCCATGAATGAGCAATATGTCACAATTTTTGCTTCAATTTAGAATTTGGGTGGTCATAACAAATTCTGTTGGGTTAGTGTAGAAGCCTTGGATACTACTAGTATTATTTATGGTAGCAAGGTGACCCTGTGTAGCAAGGAAAATTTTAGGGGCTAATATTCGCAGGTGGGCTAATTTTCCATGATTTTTACAAAATAAATATTCACCAATTTTCATCATTTCCAAAAATTATTTGCCCAAATTTTATAGTATATTTTTTTACCTTAAAGATTGCCCTAATTATATAGAGATATATCTATATATATATATATATATATAGTTGTTATGAAATTTTTAACATTTTTACACCAAATATTTTATAGGTTGCATATTAGGGACCAGTGATATTCGCCAAGGTTTCTAAAGTTTAAGGTATATTTCCATCCTTAAAATTTTCCTTGTTGTGCAGCAAAAGATGCATGAAAGAGTGGAACTGTTGGACCTAGACTTGCCTACCACTATTGATGTTGATTGTGATTCTGGATTCTCATGGAGCATTGCTTGCCCATACACACAACAATCCGTAAATGCCATCTTGGTTGATGGGCATGAGAAGCCGAGAATAGGGAGTGTTGTTTTGTAGTAATAATACCCATTTAAATAAACATGATGAAGTGGATGGTAAGGAAGGAAAGGAAATCGAATTGGGCATATGTTGTGATTAGACTTCCCAGTCAACCCACAACATTGGTTTTAATTGTAAACTAAATAATTTTCTGTAATGGTTTCATTCGTGAACATTCTTTATAGCTTAATAATTGTAGACGGTGAACTTTGCATTATACTAATATATTGAAATATTAACACCAATTGGTCAATTTCATAACACTGGAGATATAAAACATTTGACCTTTGGAACTACATTATGTAGCTTTGAAAATATGCGATGAATATATTATATCTTTCACCTGAGTGTGTTTTATCATGCTTCATAAAAATTATCAATTGGTTAAAAATACAAGATAATTAATATATTTACACTGAAGTTGTACCCTTTCCAAACATATCACCTCCGACCTTCATCTACACTTTCGTTTACCATCATTAGTTACTTTCTTTTCCACCATTTGTGATGATGTTGGAGAAGAAGCTATTAATTTTATAAGGAATGCAAAATCAAAGGGTGCTATTTTTGACCTTTCAAATAGAACATTTGCATCTCCATATTCATTAGAACATTTGCATCTCCATATTCATTGTCAGAAAAATAAAGACTTTCTTTTGAAATTTTTTTAAGGAACTTTGTTGAATATGAGATTTGTAAAGCCCTTTTCTTCTTCTTGCCCCGACAAGAATAAATGCAATCTAAACATTGTGTCTATCACATCAGTGATAAGAAGAAATCGAAAACAAATTCCTTTGAAGATGGCATGGGCTCTTATAATCCACAATTCACAAGGATTGACTTCAGAACAAACGTCAATTGATATCATGAATAAAGAGTAGCAAGGTCTTACCTTCACAGCCATATCAAGAGTGAAATCAATAGATGGTTTACGCATTGCATCATCGTTCACTTTTCAATGTTATGCAAAGATGAAAGGTAATGCATATGTTACCATTAGGAAGAAAGAAGAGGAGCGATTGAAGTCCATATCGCTATGACATACAACTAATAACATTGTGACCTTTTTTATAGTATGTTTTTTGAATTTCTTTCGTTGTCATCTTGATTTACGTTTAATATAGTAATCATTTTCATATATTTATAAGATTAATAAATTCATCATATTCATTGTAATAGTTTAGAAAGTTGTTTACATCGTTTTTCATGTTGTTCAATTTACTTATTTTTTTAAGTGGCTATTGTTCTTTTCTTTGTAACAGTCCATTCAGACATAAACAATGAGTTATATGAACCAATCACTCAAAATCAATTTTATAAATGGTTCATATTGATATTAATATTGTGGATTCATATTACATCATGAAATGAAGAAATGGAGGTTTTGAACATTGGTCATCACCGTGGCCAATATTCATTTTTTGAATATTGGCCATGCTTTTATTCTATTTCCATGGTTTTTTATATCGTTTGGTTCACATAACACTATATTGTTTTAGTTCATGTAGCATTAAAATATTAATATTTTTAACATAAATAATTATGGAGTGCTATGTTTTATGTGTGTGTGTGTGTGTGTGTGTGTTTATTTATTTGTGTGTGTCTTTATTAAATTTTATTTTGTTTTTTTGTCTTTCAAATGCAAATATGAACATCATTATGTCATCTATTATTCCATAACAATGCACAATATTGCTAGAGAGATAAGACTTCTTTCGTATCTACAAAACAAGTTTGATAGAAAACATGGGTTCCATCCTTTTATTGATGAGCATCTTCATGTGCTAGATGAAATGAAAACACATGTAAAATACTTGCTACATGTGCACCAGAGGGAGTCTAGGAGGAGAAAAAGAAGGAATTGGTTGGAAATCGTTAAGTATCGTGATTATTATCTCGTTGATTTGAATTGGTGTTGCTTTTGTCATCGGTCTGGTTGTGTTTTAGAAGAGGCTATTCCATAGATTACTTTTGATGGAATGTTTCAAGTTCAATTTTGTAGTGGAATTATTTGATGTAAAGAAAACAAAAAAAATATTTAAGACTCATTTTTCTTTCTGTGGTTGCAATGTTGGTGAAATTAATTTTGTTTTCTTGTTGTTGTTGTTATGTAGAAAATTGTATATCCCTAGTATTAAAATGTCATATTATGTTGTTCTTCTTTAAATCTACTGTGTGTAATTTAGATGTGTTTTCTGAATTTATGTTCCTTTGCTGCAATGGAAGTGTTAATATTTTATTTTTTTCTCTTGCATTTGTAATTGTTTTGGTCTTTTGTGTTGGTTCCTTCACTTTGTTCATGTCTTTGATAAATGAAAATATTGTTGACATTTATAATATTATTGTTTGTCTTTCATGTTCTTGGTGTTTATATCAATATTCTTGAGATCTATACTACTACATTCATGCATTTATATTAATGTATTTATTGCTTGAAATTTATTTATTGTTTATAATGTAGTGATATAAATGTGTTATTATTAATGTTATGATGATTTATCATGTTTTAATGATTTATAGTGTATTATTATTAATTTTCTGTATTGATGTCTTAATGGTTTACAATGTGGTTCTTATATTGGTTGTGGTTTATGTTTATTATTATTGTTTTGTGTTATAGAATTATTTATATTTATAATATGGATACCATGGATTTAGCGCTTAGGTTTTTC
This sequence comes from Pinus taeda, assembly GCA_000404065.3. Taxonomy (NCBI): domain Eukaryota; kingdom Viridiplantae; phylum Streptophyta; class Pinopsida; order Pinales; family Pinaceae; genus Pinus; species Pinus taeda. Next base: position 10,222 of record APFE030332778.1, read on the forward strand.
AAATATTTAATTTGACATATTTTCCCATTTTTAAAACCAATCATCGTGAGCGTTGTCGAACGTTGCATTATAACGAATATTTTCTTGAGATGAAAACCATAATCAACAATGGTGAATCATGGTCAAGCATGGTCCAACATCTCATTGTAACAAATATTGTCTCATTATGAAAATAAACGATGGTTAAGGATGGTCATTGATATTTATTTTTCGATTTAAAATATTTATCATGGGGTTTAAACAACTTGGATTTATAATATTAATTCATTGGAGTTAAAATATCAATCCTTTCCATTTTTAATATTGATCCCTTGCATTTTTTGATCCCTTAGGTTGGGTTTATAATATTAAACCCTTGGATCTATTTTTTCTTTGATTTTATAATACTAATAATTCCTTTGGTTTATCATTTTATCCCTTCGGTTTATTAGTCCCTTGACTTTAAAATATTAATTGCCAGGGTTTATTAATCTTTTAGGTTATTAATACTAATTTGTTGGGTTTATTTATTCCTTGGGGTTATTGATTTCTTAGGTTTATTAATCATTTGTTTTTATAATATTAATGCCTTCGGTTTATAAAATTTAAAATGCATTGGGGTTATTCGTCCCCTTTATTTATAATACTAATAATCCCTTGAATTTATAATAATAATAATCCCTTCAGTTTATTAAATGCCAATATTAAGGGTTTAATTTGTTAGGTTTATAATGTTTATCCCTTTAGTTTATTTATTCTTTGGCTTCATAACACTGACAATCTCTAAGGTTTATTGGTCGCTTGGGTTTATAATATTAATAATCATGTGACTTTATCAATCCCTTTTTTTAGAATTTTAATTCCTAGGCTTTATGAACCTCTTGTGTTTGTAATATCGATCCCTTGTGCTTCCTTATCCCTTAGGTTTTTATTATTGATCCCTTGGGTTCACTAATTCATTGGGTTTATAATATTAAACTGTTGGTTTTATGAGTTGCTTGGGTTTATAATATTAATAATCCCTTTGGTTTATTAATCCCTTGATTTTAAACTATTAATTCTTGGGGTTTATTAATCTCTTCAGTTTTTATATTGGTTTGTTGGGTTTATTGATTCCTCGGGTTTATTAATCGCTTGGATTTAGTAATCCTTTGAGTTTATAATATATTTTGTTGGGTTTACTATTTCATTGGGTTTATCCAACTATTTATAATTATGCCGATATCACAATAGATTAATATAATATGGAAATTAACCATGGTCAACAATGTTTATTTTAGGGTTTATAATAGTCATGTTAGGGTTTATATGCATTAGGTTTATAATTTTTATCCCTTAGGTTATTATTCCCTGGGTTTAAACCCTTAGATCATTTCAGTTTACAGATCTAAGGGTTTAATATTATTCAACAGTAGTCAACAATAAACAATCATGTTCGACCATGACCAACCATGGCCCAACATCACATTGTGACAAGGATTGTCTCAATATGAAAATCAACCGTGCTCAACCATGTTTCTTTTATTATTTTTAATATTTATCTAAGGGTTTTTATACCTTGGGTCTATAATATTACTCCCTTGGGTTTAATATTATTCCCCTAGGTTCAAAATCCCTTGGGATTTTAGTATTAATCCCTTGGGTTTATTATTATCTTAGGTTTATAATATCAATCATGGTCAAACATTGTCAATCATAGCCAACCATGATCAACCATGGTTGAATGTCACATTGTGACAAAGATTGTCTCACCGTGAAAATAGACCATGTTTGTTTTGTCTCAATATGAAAATCAAGGATGGTTAAGCATGGTTATTGATATTTATTTTTGATTTATAATGTTTATTGTGGTGTTTAAACAACTTGGATTTATAATATTAATCCATTGGATTTAAAATATCAATCCTTTATGTTTTTAATATTGATCCCTTAGGTTTATAATATTTTTCTCTTGGGTTTATAATATTAAACCCTTCGGTTTATTTGTTCTTTGAGTTTATAATATTAATAATTCCTTTGATTTATCATTTTATCTATTGGGCCTATTAATCCCTTGACTTTAAAATATTAATTTCTAGGGTTTATTAATTATTTAGGTTGTGATTATTTGTTTGTTGGGTTTATTTATTCCTTGGGTTTATTAATAATTTGTTTTCATAATATTAATTCCTTGGGTTTATAAAATTAAAAATGCATTGGGTTTATTCATCCCTTTTACTTATAATATTAATATTCCCTTGGATTTATAATAATAATAATCCCTTCGGTTTTTTAAACCACAATATTAAGGGTTTAATCTGTTAGGTTTATAAAGCTTCTCCTTTTAGATTATTTATTCTTTGGGTTTATGATACTAACAATCTCTAAGGTTTACCCGGATGCGGGTGATTTTAATCAGTGATTAATGGGATTAATGACTCAGGCACGTGTAGCCGACAGCTGGCAAGTGGACAAGTGCATGCCAAAGGATATTTATCAGCGCGCGGAGGAAGGAATTCAATGCCATTTATTTCAGGCACAGTCCCAAGGTACGCAGATGGGAGTTATTTGGATGGCGAGCCAGTTTCAGATTTCATTCACCCTGGTCCTTTTATGTTTTCCTGATGAGAGCCCGCTCTCAGGGGAAGTTGTATTCTCTTGCTCGGGTGCGCTTAAGGTCTTTTGCAGAGGACGTCTCTGGTGGTCTTGCTCCCAGGAGAAGTTGCCCTGGTCTCAGGCGAAGCTGCCTTGGAATTCCTTTAGGCTGTTTGAAGCAGTCGCTAAGGGCTCCAATTCTGACTTCACCTTTTGCGTTTGGGGTCTCAGACCAGTCTGTGGTTCATATCTTGTTTCCATCCCTGATATAGGCACCTGGGTTGGGAGTTGGGCTCACACAGTTGCAGATGAGCATTGTCAGGTTGTCGAGTCTTTCGTTGGTGGGTTCAGAGTTTGTGTCTTGCCCCTTTCTATCTGGTCTACCTTCTGGGCTCCCACCAGCTCTTAGTCATCTTTACATCACCCCTGTCTTCGGGCTTGTTTGTCACGTAGCTTCATTTGCACATGGCTCCTCGTCAAAGGGGAACTTCCAGACGCGGGCGCAATTCGGGTCTCCGGGGAGGGTCGGGGGGACGAAGCAGCCTTGCTCCTCATCGCATATACCTGCTAGCCATAGCCTTGCCTTCTTCGCCGACCTCTGAAGAGTCTGGTCCTTCAGTAAACAACTCGGTGCAATCAGCCAGATTCAAATTCAAAAGCAGGTTAAACAAACCGCTAATCTCAGCCTTGGTCACTGTCATCTTCTCGGAGGAAGAAGAGGAGCTCGTCAGCTCGGATGCAGCCTCAAAGGAACAATCGCCTTCTCTGACTACCAATTCGTCGCAGAGCCGACTAGAGGAAGATATTCTTAATGCTCCTTCAGCGGGGAGGGAAGGGGATTATCAGGACATGGAAAGAACACAGCAGGACTCACCTCAGGATAACATTATGGAATGTGAGCCAGCTAAAACTTATGTAAATTTACTGTATCTCAAGCCTCCTCCAGAAGGAAATTCAATGGAGGTCGAAGATGGGGTGATGGTTACTTGGGAACGCGCCCCGGACAAGGACAATGAACAGGTTACTGGTGAGCCCAAGTAAGTGTCAGTACAGTTCTTGCAACATCAGGGTAGCTACTCTGTTTTGGTTTTCCAGCTTTCTTGGTTTAGTTTCAAGATGTTTGGCAACGAATATCTCTAGCTTGCGGCCGATTAGATGTAGGGATTTTGCTAATTTGGCTAAAGCCCAACTATCAGTCATGTTCTCCTTTTTGTAATCTGGCTAATAGCCCAACTATCAGTCTTGTCAGGTTTATTTTTAGTTCCATCCAGGTCTGTTCTAGTATTTTAGGTAATGTTCAATGTTCTTTACAACAGAAGGAACAACCATTTTTGTAAAGATTTCTTGACAGAGGGATGGCTACGGCACTCTCAGAGGTTTAATCCTCTTTGTACATATTTTTTCGTTTTTTAATATCAATAGCATAGTCTTTACTCAAAAAAAAAAAAACAATCTCTAAGGTTTATTGATCGTTTGGGTTTATAATATTAATAATCATACGAGTTTACCAATCTTTTGTTTTTAGAATATTAATTTCTATGCTTTAATAATCTCTTTTGTTTGTATTATCTATCGCTTGTTCTTATTGATACCTTAGGTTTTTAATATTTATCCCTTCGGTTCAGTAATTCGTTCGGTTTATAATATTAAATGGTTGGGTTTATTACTTGGGTTTATAATAATAATAATCCCTTCGGTTTATTAATCCCTTGAGTTTAAAATATTAATTCTTAGGGTTTATTACTGTATTCGGTTTTTATATTGGTTTGTTGGGTTTATTGATTTCTCGAGTTTATTAATCCATTGGATTTATTAGTCCTTTGTGTTTATAATATTATTTTGTTGGGTTTACAGTTTCCTTGGGTTTATAATATTAAATGGTTAGGTTTATTTGTTCTTTAAGTTTATAATATTAATAATTCCTTGGGTTTATCATTTAACCACTTGGGTTTGCTAATCCCTAATATTAAGGTCTAAATAATAGTCCGAAGGTTTAATATTAATCCCTCAGGTTGACAATGTTTATCCATTCAATTTATTAACATGTTGGGTTTATAAAATTAGCAATCCCTAGGGTTTATTGATCCCTTGGGTTTATAATATTCATAGTTATGTGCGTTTATCAATCCTTTGTGTTTAAAATATTATTTCCTAAGCTTTATTAATATGTTATGTTTCTAATTTATTGATCCCTTTCAATTTTTTATCCCTTGGGTTTCTAATATTCTTCCCTCGGGTTTATTCATTCAGTGTGTTTATAATATCAAATGTTTGGGTTTTTTCATTCTTCAAGTTTATAATATTAATAATTCCTTTGGTTTATCATTTAATCCCTAGGATTTATTAATCCCCTAAGCTTAAAATATTAATTCATAAGGTTTATTAATCATGTTAGAAAATTATATATTACAGAGTAATGGAACACATAAAATATATTGCAGAAATATAAACACAAAAAACACATAAAACAAGAGAGACACAAATATACGTGGTTCACCCAATTTGGGCTACATCCATGTAGAAACAATGAGTCCTTCCTTTTATATTATCCAACAAAATGAAGAGATACAAGCTACAATAGATCCATTGTAATTCCCTCTTCGCTCTCGTACAATCTCCTATCTCTTTCTCACTCAGAATACAGATCTACATAGATGAAATAAAATTCCCTCATATATAGTGAGGGGTTTCCTTCTAGGGAAAAAAAACCCTAAATTTAACATTACTTCTACGGTCAAATCTCTGCGTAATGAACGGCCCAGATTGAGTACGAAATTACAACATTTTACAAGGCGATTTTACATCTATTTTTAGCTTTGGGGGGGGCTCCAAATAGCCGTCGTTCCCCCCTAGACCCCTTTGGAAACGTACATTTTACGGGCGGTGTTGTCACCACATTACAAACTAGGTCCAATGTGGTGATACCTCTAAATGAAGAAGATAATTAGGCTCCACACCCAACAAATCATTTTGGTTTTTAATATTAGTTCATTGTATTTATTGATTCCTTGGGTATATTGATCCCTTGCATTTATTAATCATTTTTTTATAATATTAATTCATTGGGTTTTTAATCCCTTGGTTTCAAAAAACACCAATATTAAGGGTTTAATATTTTTCCAAATATTTATGATTATTTCAATATCACAATACATTAATATAATATGGAAATCAACCATGGCCAACCATGTTTTTTTAGCATTTATAATAGTCATGTTAGGGTTTACATGCGTCGAGCTTATAATTTTTATCCCTTACGTTAATTATTCCCTTGATTTTATAATACCAATACTTTCAGTGTATTGATCTAACGGTTCATATTCGTAGTGTTTAATATTATTCAACAATTGTAAACAATAAGCAACTATGTTTGACCATGATCAACCATGGTCCAACATCACGTTGCCACAAGGATTGTCTCAATATGAAAATCAATCATTCTCTACCATGTTTATCTTAGTATTTTTAATATTTATCTAAGGGATTTTATACCTTGGGTTTACAATATTACTCCCTTGGGTTTAATATTATTCCCTTGGGTTCAAAATCCCTTAGGGTTTTAGTATTAATCCCTTGGGTTTATTACTCCTTTCGTCTTATAATATCAATCCCTTGGGCTTATCATTCTCTTAGGTTTATAATATCAATCCCTTGGGTTTATTATTCTCTTAGGTTTATAATATCAATCATGGAAATCCATTGCCAATCATAGCCAATGATAATCAACCATGGTTGAATATTGAATTGTGACAAGGATTGTCTCACCATGAAAATAAACCATGTTTATTTTAGTGTTTGTAATATTTATATTAGGGTTTACCAATGTTGAGTTTATAATATTAGTCCCTTCGGTTTAATATTATTTCCTTTGGTTCATACTCCCTTGGGGTTTTCGTATTAATACTTGTGGTTTATGTTTCCCTTGGGTTCATAATATCAATCTGTTAGGGTTATTATTAACTTGGGTTTATAATACCAATCATCGTCAACCATGGAAAATCATAACCATCCATGGTCAACCATGGTCAATCATGCTTGGATCTCGCATTATAACAAAAATTGTCTCCATATAGAAGTCAATGACAATCATGGAAAATCATGGTCAGCCATGATTGATGATGGTCAAACATGTTCAACCATGGTCAATCGTGGTCAATCAAGTTTGAACGTTGCGTTCTGAGAAAAATTGTCTCGATATGAAAGTCAACCATGATCAACCATGGTCCAATGTCGCATTATGACAAAGAGTTTCTCGATATGAAAATTAACCATGGTCAACCATGGTCCAACATGGCATTGTGATAAGGATTGTCTCAATATGAAAATCAACCATGATCAACCATGGTCCAATGTCGCATTATGACAATTATTGTTTGGATATGAAAATTTACCATGGTCAACCATGGTCCAACATGACATTGTCATAAATATTGTCTCAATATGAAAATCAACCATGGTCAATCAAGTTTATTTTAGTGTTTATAATATTTATCTTAGGGTTTATATACTTTGGGTTTATAATATTAGTCCCTTGGGTTTAATATTATTCACTTGGGTTCATAATCCCTTGGGATTTTAGTATTAATCCCTTAGGTTTGTTATTCCCTTGGGTTTATAATATCAATCTATTTGGTCTATAAATATTAATGATTGTAAACCATGGTAAATCATAGCGAACCATGTTCAACCATGGTCAAACCATATGGATATGGAAATAAACCATGCTCAACCATGGTCCAACATTGTGTTCTAACAAAGATTGTCTTGGTATGAAAATCAATCATGGTCAACCATGGTTAACCATGGTCCAACGTTGAATTATGACAAGGATTGTCTCTATATGGAAATCAACACTCAGGGTTTTAGTATTAATCCCTTGGGTTTATTGTTCATTTGGGTTTATAATATTAATCACATGTATTTATTATTCCCCCCCTCAACCATGGCTTATTATGACATCAACCATGGTCAACCATGGTCCAACATCTAATTATGAAGATTATCTCAATATGAAAATAAAGATGATCAATCATGTTTATTTTAGTGTTTATAATATTTGTCTTAGCATTTATATACGTTCTCTTTATAATATCATTCCATTGGGTTTAATATTATTACCTTGGGTTCATAATCCCTTGGGGTTTTAGTAATAATCCATTCGGTTTATAATATCACTGCATTGGGTTTACAATATTAATCATTTTCAACCATGGTCAAACATAACCAACCATGTTGAACCATGCCCAAACAAGGTTGGATATGGAAATCAAACATGATCTAACGTTGCATTCTGACAAAGATTTTCTTAATATGAAAATGAATCATGGTCCACCAAGGTTAACCATGGTCCAATGTTGGATTGGGACAAGGATTGTCTCTATATGGAAATCAACCATGGTCAATCGTGTTTGTTTTAGGGTTTATAATATTGATGTTAGGGTTTATATCCCTTGGGTTTATAATTTTTATCCCTTAGGTTTATTATTCCCTTGGGTTTATAATATAAATCCCTTGGGTTTATTGATCATGGTCAACCATGTTTTATAGAATCAATCATGGTAAACCATGGTTAATTGTCGACAACCATGGTCAAACTTGGGTTTCGAGTATTAATCCCAATGGTTTCTTATTCCTTTGGATCAACATGGTGAATCATATTCAACCATGGTTAAGCATGCTCAAATGTCGCTCTGTGACAAAGATTGTCTCCATATGAAACTCAACCATGGAGAACCACAGTCAATCATGATCCAATGTCACATTGTGACAAAGAATTAATTATTATTATTAATTATTATATGTAAAAATAAACAAAACATTATATATTATTATTTAATTAAATAAATATTATTATTGTTTAACAATAAGTAACTATTTCACTATTTTTTTTAATTTTGTAATGCTTGGCAGAATCATCCATTTTCTATTATATATATAAGGAAAATTTACACCACACAATTTTACTAGGTGGCCTCAACTCGCCCCAAGGAAAAACCGAGTTTGTTGGCCGCCGGTCAACATTATACACCATCCAAAAGAAAATTTGCTTCAGTCTTTCTAACAAGGCTAGGTAAGTCTTAGTTTCATGTCCAAATACTATATAACATCTGCCATAAACAATAGGAAATTTAAATGTTATCCACATAAACAAAAACTAAGCATAGAGGAACTAATCCTTCTTGACATTCTACTCCTCAGAGTCCGAGTCAACAACGGAGGGATCTTCAGCAATTGCCTCTGGCATTCCATACAGTTCCACGATGCAAGGGATGTGGCGGTCGATATGATCCATCCTGATATCCTATTTGTGCAACTGAAATAGGATTTTCTCCATGTATTTTTTTAATTGGGCAAGCCCTGCAGTGTGACTACCATCCCCACATAAATTTTTCCATTGCTTTACCAAGTAGAATTTTCATCAAGAAGTATAGGTACATGGTGTGTTTGAATTGGATAATTCTACCTTGTGTACCTTGTGTATTCCCTGGGTTAAGAACCATCATCCTCCAAACCTCTATCTCATCATCTGGTTCCCTTTCCTATTTTATCTTGGCTTCCCAGTCATCAATCAGCTTTCGGATACCTTCATCTGTTTCATCAATCTATGTCGTGGCTGCCTCTACTATAAGGTGCTCAGTAAGCTTGTGACCCCTTGCGACTTCCATCAGGCTATATCTCTTGGCTGTCTGGGGGGTCGGGCCCTTACTTCCATGACCACAACCTCATTTTCCTAGAGCCATGCCCTATTCCTTGATTCCCTGTAGACATTCAAACATCATTAGATTCCTCATTCCATTCACATCAACCCATCGTGACTAGTCATGCCTTGCTTCTCTACCTTGCCTAGTCTACGACATGTTAAGGTATCCATGTGGCAATAAGTGGCCAAAGGAATTGGGTTCCAAGTTGTAGTCTCTTCACCGTGCCTCTCACCCTTACCATGGTGCAGTTATTGGTCACCCCCTGTAGCTAGAGCGAAGCTTTTAGGCCCGTCTGGAATTGAACTTTGTAATTATTGTCATACACACATGCCCCTCCCATAGCTAGTTGTTTCTTGCCAAGGGTGTTCTTGCCAATCTGTCACTTATGCCACCTAGGGTCCTTAGCTACACTCTTTCTACTAGGAATATGAAAATGGCAAAGTTCTCTTAGCAAATTGCGGGCGTTGGTAGTGTCCTGTCCCCCTGCCCATAGCTCTTGCTTAGCTCTCTCGGCATCACTCGGACCCCTTGACATGACTTGCCCTTTATCCCCAATACCCCTAGTCCGAGAAAACAGGTAGGGGCCTATATCTTGGCTCAACCCTATATTATCCATGTCATTGCCAAAAATTTGGCTTAAAGTAAAAATGAATGACACGTAGAGCTGGGCCATGGCCCTCCCTTTCCTCCCTTGGTTTCTCCCTAATTGTGTTAAGCCACACTGGTATGGCCCCTTGCCACTCCCTTCCCCCCAATGGAACCCCCACCAGCACATGTAATTGCCAAAGGAACTCGACTAGAACATAGAAATTAAACAAGAGCGAGACCAGACTACATACTAGAAAGTCATCACTAGCCTATAGACAAAGTTCCTCCTCCTCTCTTCTGCTATGAACTACCTTCCTCCTCCACTGTGAAATTCACTTCCCCAACAGGTCGAATACCATTCCCGTCTCCACCACCCTTCCTTATTCCTCCCTTTGCCACCTTGCTAGCCCACATCCCATGCATTCATGGCTAAGGCCACCGCACCTCCTGCCTTAAGCATGTGGAGGGCAGTTGTAATAAAGGCTCTGGTACTTACCATGTCAACTCAAGGCCTGTCACATCTGACACCCTCTCTCATCCCGATCGGGAGATTAACTATTTTACTATTGTTTATTTATTTTTTAATAAATTATTATTATTGTTGTTATTTTTAATTAATTATTATTTTTTATTATAACTTATAAAATCAAATAAAATAAAAATATTTATATTTTTCTAAAAACAATAGTAAAATTTATTTATTTTTTAGTAAAATAAGTAATTATTTATTTGCGTGTTATAAAAATTGAGTAACAAATTTTTATTCTTGTTATTTTTGTTAGATATATATCAATGATTTTTGTCATAGATAGAAATGAAGCCTTATGGATAATATCAACCCACAATTGCTAAAATAATATGTATTATTAAGATATTATTGTTAATATTTACTATAATAATAATAATAATAATAATATAATTTTTATAGTATAATATAATTCTAATTATTATTATTATTATGGATTGTATATTTCTGTGGTTAGGTTTTTTAGAATCTTCATAAATAGTTGGATTTTAAAAAGAATACACATACTAATTATTAATGAGGTTGATATAAGCGGATAGGGTATATCAACCAAATTCAAAAATGTGGTTGTATAGATGATTCATATAAGTCTATCGGCTTATATCAACCACATTGGTAAATGTGGTTGTGCTACTAAATATATTATATCTTTCACCCGAGTGTGTTTTATCATGCTTCATAAAAATATCAATTAGTAAAAAATACATGATAGTTAATATATTTACACCGAAAGTGTACCCTTTCCAAACAGATCACGTCCAACTTTCATCTACGCTTTCGTTTTCCATCACTAGTTACTTTTTTTTCCACCATTAGTTTTAGCAAATAGTCGTTATTATGCTAATGGAGGTACACCGCCCACTGGCCATGCCCCATCTTAATGGATTTCCCTCCTTCCAATCACATCTATTACTAAATCCGAGAAGAAATTTTATGATAGAAATTTGTCCTATTTTTGGGTAGTTCCAATGGATCCTTTTCATAGCCCTTTATGCAATTATAATTTATGTCATTTGATTGCAAAGGGGTTGGTTTAAGTTGTGTATTTTGATGAGGTTCTTGATCTGCCTCGATTCTTGGCTTCAAGTATTATGTTACAACCACCACATTTGTAGTCAATAATGTTACAACTTAATTTTGACGAGGTTCTTGATCTGCCTCAATTCTTGGCTTCAAGTATTGTGTTGCAACCACCACATTGGTAGACAATAATGTTGCAGTCTCAAGAAGAACCTTCTCACAATTGGGACAACCCATTAGTATAAACCCAAGCGTTGAAATCAATCTCTCTCTAGACATTTTTCTTCATACAAAGACTTAGAATGTAATAATATATCGTATCTCATAGTACACCAAGTTCACTGAATAACACAATTAAATTTTAAAAGTTTTATATTGACAAGCTTGCATAACATTTTTTTTATTGTATGGATTCTTTACGGGGGCTTCACTCAATGAACCTCTGACATATCACGTACGTTCGTGGCATATTAAACCATACCCTTAATTTGACTACATATTGGAAAATACCTCCAAAAATCACATTATTTAACCCTCTACCAATACAAACCCAATACACCTTCCCAATTTAAAAACCCTTACTTTCACTAGATATTATAGGTATCCATTTTTTCATTAACATTTTTTATATCCTTTTATATTTTTCCATTACCTTTGGGCTCCATTTTTTATACTTACGAATATAAAAACCCTCTACCCCCTATATATCCCCTAATAGATCATGCCAGCTTATAAATATCCCCCAATATAAACCCACGTGGTATGGTATTGTTCGCCAAGTGAAGCCCTTTTGAGATTCTTTTGGACTATTTAACCCAAAGCCTTATAAATACTAAATCAAAATGTACAACCAAAATAAAAATTGCACCAATATTATTTTCCTCTTTTCCACAAAAATATTTATCTTTGAAATTCTCGTGTATTATGATCACGACTCACATTGTTCTAACCACAAAACTAAACATTGTTATGCAATAGAAAAAAGCAATGAAAAAATCCATATATAAGCCTAATAGTCATATCTGAGTTTAATAGTTAGTCATATCTGTCGTGATAATAGAACATCTTCTTTTGTGCAACAGAAGAAACCAATGAAAAAATCCATATCTGAACTTAATAGTCATACCTATCATGATAAATAATCGTATCTATCATTATAAGAGAACGTCTTCTTTTGCTTTAGTTATGCAACACGTTTAAATTATATTGCTTCATATTTTAGAAGCTCCAAAAAAAAAAAACTAGCCAAATTAGATATTTTCACTTTCATACTGAAAGCTTACATGTTTAGAAATAGATTCTCTTAAAAACAAACGTAGGCATACGAATGTTTTATGCAACCATTTTAGCAGGGTCCAAGAAAATGGATGACCCTTTCCTTCATTTACTCATATTTATAAATTTTAATGTATGGCTTTGTGAAAGATACATATATACTTTAGTTATGAACTTTTCATTAGAGGTTCAATCTTTCAGAAACACAAAAGTGATTTGAATAATATTTGAATTGTGTGGTGACATGGGGATACCACGCTTACACCCATAGTATGCATATAGAAATGCATAAATCTATTTTCCCCAGGAGTCTTAGACCCTCTTCCGATAATGCACTGTTGAATTTTTGTGATGCGATCACTTCGCCGATTGCATTGATATAGCTTGTCACACTTTTTTATGGCCCAAGGTTAATTCCTCCACATTTAAATGTTGCGATGTGATATTACAAACAATCTCCACCATTGATCCTCCTTCCAATTCGACAGCTGATGTCTTTTCCCGATCAATCAAACCTGCACGACACTTTGTGACTATTGATCTGGATTCACATGATTTGACGATCCAAAACGATTTCGGGTGAGACACAAGCACAGAGAATACCTGCCTAATAAAGTGGTTTTCTCTCTCCATTCTTGTGCTACGTGTCAACCGATGAGTGGAGTCGGATAACTACCCTTCAATACCACTTACCATTTTTCTCCGCCCGATAACCTGCTCATAATTTTAAATCTGCCTTCCTTTGTTGACTAACGCCTGATCTTGTTTGTGCCGATGACCATAGATCTTCTACCATCGACGGCTATGATGGCTTCTCCGAATTCCTCTTCTGCTACTGCAGAAATCAATCTCTTCCATTCATTTCTTGACACCAGTATGCACGATTTAATATTGGTCAATCATTTCCTTCGACCTCGTCCATTGATATCTGAGATCCAATTGTTACTGTGCATTCAATCTTCATCTATCTCCTCACTTTGACTTTGATTCATTTCTTCAATTTTTTTCCTATGGTTTCAGGTTTTCTTAAGGGTTTCAACCTTTCACTTTTCCATTGCTCAACTCTCTCTAAGCCTACCTTATGCAAATTCATACATCGTTGATTCTCTCTGAGCTTCACTCTGATTCTTCAACCAGATTCAAAGACCCTTTATGATTCCTCTGTCTCTTCTTCTCCTCTCTGTGTTTCGCCAAATTCTTCCTACACACAACTATTATAGAATTCTAATTCACTATAATTCAACACACGAAACATACTTATATAGGTTTCAAATTAACCTTTGTATTTATAAATATAAACAACGATTATAGAATGAGATCTCTATCTCTCTCTGACCTAAATCTTCTGATTTGTGGCCTCTTTCCACACTCTTCCCATAGGCTTACAACCCCACTTTAGCTATCTATATAGCCTATCTAAGACATATAACATCTGTCTTTTCCTTTTAAGCTTACATTTATACAAAGAGAATCTAAAACCAATTCCTGGTTTAGATCCATAGATTCCCCAAAAAAATCCTAAAATATCTTCCTCATCTCGAAGGACCCTCTCTAATCCATTAAATTATGAACTAACTCCTAATCTGAGTTTTACAATTAATTCTCAAATCCTCTCATCTCTCAATTATCCTAAATCCCTCATGTTATCCTACTTTCGAGAACATTTACAAATATGCTTCATTATATTCAATTAAATCCTATTCTCATTAAAATCACTCAAAAGCCTAAATAATTACATTAATTCACACTTAGGAGACCAACTCCCTTGAAAACACAATACCCCTATATATACTAAATTACAATGACATTATTGGGTTGAATTCTCCTGCATCAGACTCCCGAAGTAGAAATTTTTCATGATCTCCTGATCATGTGGGTTCATAAGTTGAGAGAAAAACCTCCAGGGTCCCAAACTTTAGTTTGTAGCCACCCAAATGCCTTGCGCCTTTGTTTATGTTGTACTTTAGTTGTCTTTTGTTTCATCTTCCTCTCCTTGTCAATCAGGTTCAAGTTCTGATTGATCATCCTTCATGCTACTATCAATCTCCTCCATATGGACTGTTTCATCGTCCACTGCCATAATTCTTCAATATCTATATCCATTTCATCCTTGGACTGGTCCATATTCTGCCTCTTACTTCTTCCTCTTTCTCTTTGCTTCAGGTTGTTGTTGTTGTCCACTAACTCTTCAAACTATGGTTGGTTGCTTTCCCTTTGTAGTTGTTGGTTTACTTTTTCTTCTACTTTTTCTCTTGCTAACATTGTAGACATTACTCTTGCTCTTGCTCCAACTTTTTCTTTGACTCCTACGCTTACGGCCTCCCTTTCATCTTTACCCTCTTTCATGATTATTTATGTCTGCACTGAATCATGACTTTCCAGCATTCTCTCCAGAAATTGAGCATCTATGTTCCATGGATTAAATTCTTCCACATAATATTCTTCTTTCATTTTTATTTGGCTTCTCATTTATGCGAAAATTCCTTTAGCATATGTAATTAAACCTACACTCATAAATAATTATTAAAATAAAAAGCATAAGGCTTCTTCGCCTTTTCCTCCTTTGGCAACAATTCAGTTTGCTGCTCTGTCTTCTCCTCCTCTATCAGCACATCAGTATGCCGATTTGAATTCTCAAAAGAATTCATGAGACTCTCAACTATTCTCTCCACACCATCTATTCTACTGATGTCCTTTTCTCCCTGTCCACTGTAGTGAACTTCTTCATTTTCATTCAGTTCTGATTTTACAACGTTATGAAACCAACTCAATAAAAAGATAGAAAATATAAATCAACGCCTTAGAATTCAACCTCTTCAAGGGGGAAACCTTCTTTACATTAGATCAATGAGCAATTCTTCCATGATACAAATGAAAAGATCTCCTTTCTATATATAGGAGTCTAAGGGGTCATAACATAATCAGAGCCGACATAACAATAATAATGTAAGGGCACAATAATAACAATAGTGGGCTTCTATGGGCCACAATAGTAACAATATGGGCACTGCATGGGTACATAAATATAATAAGGGGTTGTCTAATAACAATAAGGGTACACAGTAGTATAGGGCCTAACATGCCCCTCTCCCTTCAAAAAGTGTTGTCCTCAATGCTTGAGTAGTTCTTGATGCTTCCGTATAAAATTCTTGTCCTCCCATGTGGAATCTTCAGCGGGTAAGTTCTTCCACGTGATGATATACTCTGATTGATCGATTTCATAGTTAGTGGGTTCTTGTTTCTGTGACTGCTCCAGGTTCCAATATGATTATTCCTTCCTCTTCAATTTCTAGCAATATTGTTTGAATTGGGACCTTTTGTAACTTTTGAATAAGTGGCTCGGGTTCTTCGTCCTTCTTCCGTTGCGCCCTTGCTTCGTTTATCCAATTTGGTTGGATAATAGAAATAGCACAAAACAATGCTTCCACATCCTCATCCTTGAAGAGTCTTCCCATTCGGTAAGGTCACCATTTTTTAAATGCATGCAGTATTGCCAACATTTCCTTCTCATAAATAGCTTGCTTGAGATTTAGCAGTAAAAATACCCAATCACCTACATCAAAACATTTTTCTCCACGATGTTGATCTACCTGTTGTTTCATTTGATTTTGCACCGAAGTGGCATTATCCTTTAAAAGTTGGAGAACTTGTTGTTGATGCTCGATGTGATCTTTCACTGCTTGAACCTTTTTCTTCTTGATATGTCCTTCTATCTCTAAAGTTTGAGGAGTAGTAATTTCTTCCAATCTTTTACAAGATATGGTCAGATTCATTTCTTGATGCTCGATGTGATCTTTCACTTCTTGAACA